>APFE031460099.1:0-19658 GCA_000404065.3 Pinus taeda | reverse complement strand
TATTATTATTATAGAGATATATTATATGATATGTTATATAAATGAGTAACTAGTTATGAATTAATTTGAATTGAAGAATTTTTTTTTTTTTTTACTTATCAAATGTTATTAAGAGGGATAAACAGATTAGTTTAATGCTTTTTCATTTTATTTAATAAGGGTTTCCAGGTACTGCTTAATTTAAGACCGTCATCCCTATTCATGTTATTGGAGGATTTCTCAATTTCAATTGCCTCTTTCACCCTTATTTTTAAATAATGATCTTCCTTGTGGACTAATTTTGCTTGTTCCATACAGATATAGTGTGAGGAAGAACATGCGTGCTCTGCTAGTTTGTGCATAATTGTGGGTCAACGCCCTTCATATATCTATGGTCCCAGGTCAAAGCTTGTTTTTGTTTATAAAGAACTTGTATTAATCATTCATGTTGAGAATCAGTAAGGCTGACATTGATGTTTAGTGTTTCACCAACCTTAATCTCAATAGGGATGCTATTATGAACTATTGTCGTAGGAATGTGATCATGAGTATATTCCTCCATAGGATCACCTTGGGTTTCTTTGTCCAATACCAATCCCAACATTTGACAAGTTGGATATTCTACAGTAAATGATTGGATAATGAAGTTGTTGATGGTGTCGTCTTCAATTTATCATTTAAAAGTAATGAATTTATCAATAGTGAGGACATGACACAAGTTGGATTTCTCATAATCAGGAGAAAACCATATTGATATTCCAACCTCCATGCTGGGCTTGACAAGTAGGTAAAGGGTAAGATTCTTTGTAGAAAATCCCTTGGAAATTGTCATGTTTCTAGTTTGACATCCAATGTACACATCAGTAGTGGAAAGCCAAGGCCTTCCTAATATTAGAGGATGTCCTTCTAATTTATATTTAGGATTAAGAACTAGGAAATCAACTGGATATTCCCAAGATTCTACAAAAATAATGATACCTTCAAGAGGTCCCTTTGGTTTAACTACAAATTTGTCAGCTAGCTCCAGTATAATCAGTGTTGGTTAGAGTATCCAATCCAAGAAAAGTACATACTTTAAGCATTATGATATTAATGTTAGATCATAGATCCACCAACGTATTCGGGAAGCTAACACCATGCACTTGAGTTGTGACTAGAGGATCTCTGAGGTCATCATATTTCACAGAGATCTATTTTCCTAAAATAAGATAATATGATTTACCCACGACATGAATAGTAGGAAGGTACTTAGGTTTTATTATGGGCCTTTTAAGACATATCTCTCTAATAGTTTTTGTGTAAATAGGCACGACCTTAATGGCTTGAAGAAGAGGAACAGAGATTGTGCAATTCTCCTATCAAAGCAAAATAAGGATATATTGATTGCTTGTTTACGGTCAATATTTCTAGAAACAGGGGAGAAAAACCTATAACCTTAGTTACTCTTTGGTCTCTCGTAGGTTCATCGAGTGATTCTAACCCACCATAAGTTGCAGTTGTCGAAGATTTTTTGGATTGGTTCTGCTCTTTATTGTCTTTTTCACTCTTTGATTGTTCAATGCTTATTGGAGAGTTTTTTGTAGCAATTGTCTACGCTGACCTTAATTGAATTTCATTGCATTCCAAAGAGAGGGGTAAACAATCAGAAGTATCATCAATTTCTACAAGTTGTACAAGTCTATTATTTGGATTCAGATTTGTTTATGCACACAATTATGGACGTAGCGGTGGTGGATTGTTTGAAGTTAACTAGAGTGGTGGTTGTGATCATATGGTTATGACTGAGGAAATGCTCCTAATGATTGATTAATAGGACTAGAGGAGTGTTGCAAATTTTCGGGCCATACTAGCCCTTGAGCGAATTGATTCACCCATTGAGGATGATATGGAACATTTTGTGGGTTTTTCTAGAATGGCCTAGAATATTATTGATTTTGCCATGAGGGTCCAGGGAATGGTTGATTTGTCCAGGATGGTGGAGAGTACTATTGGGTTTTCCATGATGTGTAAGGATGTTGTTGAGTTTTCTAGGGTGACCCAGAAAATTGATGGTTGTTATATTGACAAGGGAAAAACATAGAAGGGTATTGGGTCATACCTGAAGGGTGGGACTGCCATTGTCATTGTTGGGATACCATATATGATAGTTTAGGTCCCTCCTCAGCTTCCTTAAAAAAAAAAAAAAAAAAAAAAAAACACTTGGGATAGATGGACAATGGTTAGTTGAGTGTTCCTTTGCACAAATAGTAGAGATTTATATTGCATCCAGTGGACATTCTTTACGATCATGCTTTCGTCGACAATGAGGAAATAAAATTTCTAATTTTGGTTCTATCTTAGCCTGTTTTTTTTCACCTGTAAAATGTCCAACTGTGTAGTTAGTGTGCTTAATATATCCGTTTTAAAATATTCTAAAAAATTACCAATTTTCGTGTGAGTGACTCCTCCAACTCCAACCTTGCTAACTCTTCTTAAAGGATCACATACCCCATGTATACCTCTTGTGCTTCCATGGGAATACATTCTCCACCATTTAACAATATCATCATAATGTTCCTGATAAATATCTCCCTACCCCATTAGATTGAGTGTTTCTAACCATTCGTCCTTAATTCCTCTAATTAAGGCATTTTTTAGTACTTGAGTAATATAAGGTTACCTTCATAAATTATACTGAAACCTCTCTATATATTCTTCCAAAGTTTCATCTTCTTTATATTTTATTTTAAATATCTCTCCTTTTAAATCCCTAGATCGATAATAATCCTGGAATTTAGTGAAAAAGTCTTGTTTCATTCCATCCCATGAATTAACAGTGCCACCTTGTAATCCCATAAACCATCGTACACCTACTCCCTTCAAAGTAGAAGGGAATAACTTTAGTTTCTAGGGATCGTTTGTGTAGTCATAACTTCAATAGAAAACATTAAATTCAAATAAAAATGCATCTGGGTCTTATGAGGCCAACCCACAAAAGTTAGGAAGGCCTTCAAGGGGAATAGATTTCATGGGTGCATCTGCTTGAGGATCAAGAATAGGAAACTCTACCGTTGAAGTTTGTGTACCTGACACTTGTCTTCCCATTTGGTCAAAATTCTGCCAGTACCCTTTAGGGATTCCAAGATCAGGGGGTACTAAATGAAAAATGTCGGTGTGATGACGATACTTCGAACCCTGTATAGGCCTTATGACACTACTTAAGGCAGGGATTTTGATCCCTTCTTTTACAATGGGTGTTAAAGTTTGTTCTTGTTCATAAGGTTGAAAGTGTGGATCAATAATTTCACCTCTCCTTTATTTTAAATTACAATACTGCCCCTCATTATTCTCAAGAGGATCAAGATTCTTGGTTGATGAGGCTTGACCACTCTTCTCATATCCCATAGTTTTATCATGAATCTTAGCTTTAGTAGCAACACAACATTCTACTACAAGAGGGTTAATAACAATAGATCCCTTCTTAGATATCAATCAGGGTCCTACTAAAGCTTGATACTTTGCTATTCAAATGATTTTGTCTATAAATTTCATTCATCCAAGGCCAACTTGACCCTAGTTTTTAGTGCTTGTTGAAGCAGATTTTCGATCTTTCTATTTGATTCCTACCTCTAGTTTTCTTCCTAGTCATGCATGCTAAATGACCTAAAACTAATGACCAAGGGGAGACACCACCACAAGTTTTTTACTAGAGTGTGTGTGCAGGTTCTTACCTTTTTCCTTCAATATCCAACACATAGGGAATGAGGTATGCATCTACATCAAAACATTAGTACAATAGAACTCTCTTTTCCCAACCACACGGACAACAACGCCAAAATGTTGGATTCCTATATTGTTTTAAAATAGCAATCGAATATCAACATTAATATCAACCCGAGGATTCGTCATTTTTTTTCAAGGTAATAAAAAATATATATGCAAGAGATTACTAGCAGCCAACTCAAACATTAAAATGATCTATTTTTCATCCCAATAATAGAAATCAACTCTCAAATTAAAAAATGCACTACTTAACCAATCAAATTAATTATTGCTTGAAGGAACTATGATTAAATCTCACAACGATTTAAGATCCCGATTAAAAGAAACTTATGATTGTTCATTCTAAGAATGATATTTCTCTAATATTTCATGAAATAATTCTACGCGTATTTAAATCTAAATCATGCTTCAAAAATAACAATTGAGAATAACAATTGTAACTAAAGAAACATCAAGCAACAACTAAGGAAATAACAAAATTCACATCAATTAAATATCGTTTTTGTAAGAAACAACAAGCATAATTAAATACTTCTTGATTCTCTAAATAAAACGAAGTATAGGAAATGATATCAATCAATCAACTAAAAGAAAATGATAAGCAATTTTAATAAATTAATAATACATAATGAAAGACATTGCATCGTCTGGAAATCGGGCCCACCCACTAGAGTCAGAATGTATCGAAGGAAACTTAGACCAACAGAGTAATTGATTAAAACTGAAACTAATTGAAACCCTTTACATTAACTTGTCTGGATAATTACAACTCAACCTTAGTATCTATTCTTTTCTCTAAAATTACAACTCTTCTTCATTTCATGCACAGGAGCAAACTTCTCTATTTAATAATACAAAAAGAGTGATTACAATAGAAAATATCTAGAATAAGGAATGATATGAGAATCAAATATTCTCATATCATTATTTCTTAATTGAAATCAATTTGATATCTTCAGGTGAAGAAACCAAGAATTTTGTTTGCAACCAACTCCTTAGTTTAGAGGCAACCTCGCTTGAATCTGTAACGTATAGTCTTCAAATGCCATTAACTTTCATCCATCTTTGACATTCTCTAATAACCCCTAGTTATGATAAATTCTCCAACCAACAAATTAGCAATCAATTTATAAATAAAAATAACTTTATTTAAGGTGAGATTATGAGAACAAGTCAATTCTTCCTAAGCTTGAATTATACTAGGAAACGAATCATAATATATGAAGAAAAAAGGAAAAAAATTAATATCAAAGCTCAATATTCTGATGGAAATATATAACAATTACAAGGTTCAACAATCACCTCAACCAAATCCTTCCAATATCTAACCTACCTTCACATCCCATATATCTAAGCTCACATTGATACTTAATTAATTACTATATTAATTCTCAAAGCCATCATCCTGGTGACCATACCTAATTGCTTCCCCATTGTCAAAATGACTTGAAGCTTTGGGTTGTTAATGATTAAAAAAATTATAAAAGGATTGGTGCCACATATGCCATCCTCATAATTTCCTTCACAAGAATGAATTCAAAATCATCTATAGGTATAATATTGAAAGTGAAAAATTCACTCTAATCTCCAAGATAGAAGGTGACTACATGAACCATGCCAACTAACTTCCCCACTTCTAGGTTTACTACCTTGAATTTGGACTGCAATAGTTCCAACTAGAAATTAAATTTAACTACCTCTTCTTCCTTCATAAAATCATGGGTTTCACCCTTATAAACCATTTTCATAACTAAATTTCCATTCAACGTGGCTTGAACTAAGGAGATAAACTTTAACCAAAACCCTAACCCTAGGAGATGGAACACCAAGAGTTTGTGGGCCTCGTTGGGGTTAGTTGGGTAGCCAACTTCCCGGGGTCATAACTTGATCATATGATCTTTTTTTGGCACATACGATACCTCATTAGAAAGGTATCTATAATTAATACAATATTTATGGCAGGATCATAGCCTATGCCTATTATAGATCTCGAAAAAATTTCATTTAGGGGGTAAAAACAACTCCAGAAGCTTAGGACCCAAAAAATTGCTAAAAATAGTAAATTATGTTAATATCCACTTGGATCAGTCCTCCTCCCTTAGGAAGCAATGGTCTCCATTGCATGAAGTTCTGCTGTGAGGTGAGGAAATTTTTGTTGAACCTGGTCCCTAGTGAGCCACTTTCCCTGGTGAAGGGGTTGGTCTGCTTTGACAACTCAATATAGTTGGATCCTCTACTGGAAATTATTCTTGATTTGTGTGTCCATGATCCTATTAGTTATGGCATGTTCAATACATCTTGGGTTGAGCTCTATTGGTGTCATCTGCTCAGCGATGTCAAATTTTTCCAGCAATGAGGGAAAGTATGGTCGCATCTAGTCCACATTGAATATTGGGCGCAGGCTAAGGAAACATGGGATGTTGAGATCAAAATAATTGTCCCCTACCACCTTCATGATGGTTTAAGGCCCATATCAGAGAAAGTGAAGCTTTCAGTGGGCCCCAATGAGGCACTCCTCCAAATGCAACCAAACTTTTTTGTCCACCTAAAACTTGTGTGGCACCCAATGCTGATCATGGTGTTGTTTGTACTTAGAATTTACTCTATCCATTATGTCATAGACCTATTGGAAGATGTGTTGAATGCACTCAATGAAGTTGTTAGCTCTGTCAGCTTCATATTGGACATGAGTCGAATCTTCTTGAGTAGTTGCAAGTGGTACGATAACATGGATGGGACATAATGGTTGGAATCCTAATCCCACCTAAAAGGTGTTGTAGCCAGTCGAGCTGTGGAGAGCTTCATTGTAGTTGTGCTAGACATAGGGGAGGATCTGATACCATGTGTGTGGATTCTTTGAGTTGTACATGCATAGGATGTGCACGATCATCCTGTTGACAACCTTTGTTTGGCCATCAATTTGTGGGTGAAAAGTTATGGACTTAGTGAGCTTAGTATTTAACAATGACCATAGGATTGACCATAATGTACTTAGGAACATGTTGTCCCGATTTGAGATAATGAACTGTGGGATTCCCAAGTGTACCCATACTTGTTCAAATAAGAGTTTGGTAGTGGCTTTTTTTATGATGCTTTTCTTGCAAGTTGCGAGAATGGCCATTTTAGAGAACTTGTAGATGACCACAAAAACACAGTCATTTCCATGCTTGGTAGAAGGAAGGCCCGACATGTAATCCATGGAGATGGATTCCTAAGGCTAGCTAGGAGTATGCATATGAGTATATAGGCATTGCTTCTTGATCATAGGTTTGGAAATGGTGTAGGGAGTGTAGGATTTGATGTACTTCCAAACATCCTATCGAAGGTTTGGCCAATAAAAATACTTCTATAGTACTGCCACTATCGTTTCTACCCCAAAATGTCTAGTGACCCGACTGTAGTGCACCTACAAAATCATCTTGGCAGGCTTGTTTGAAGGATCAAAAAGGTGTACCAAGTGGCATAATAATGCATCATGGAGGTGAAAGTCTGGAACTTTCTTACCTTCCAGGAGCATCTGGTATGTGGTGTTGAATTATGGATCACTCTTGTAAAGATGCAGCCATCGAGAAGTCTCGTGTCCATAAGAGTCGAGCACGGTGGTTAGTGCCATAACCAGTGGTTGGATGAGGAAATCTACAACATTATTGGTGCTTCCCTTCTTGTACTTAATGTTCAAATGGAACTATTTCATATATGTGGGCCACTTCTGATAGCGATTATTCTATAACATTCCTTGTGGTATGTATGAACTATAGGGGTCGGTGGTCTATGTGGATGACCATTTCCTTCCCTATAATGTAATGCTTCCATTATCGGCAGGCCTGCATAATGGAATACATCTCTTTGTCATAGCTGGATAATTTTAGATTGTATCTAAAAGTGTTTGATGATGATATGACACCAAATACCTCTGTCGAGTAAGAACTGCACCAACAACATAGTCAGATACTTTTGTCTCAATTTCAAATGGTTGTTGCAGGTCTGGTAATGTGAGCACTAGTGTAGAGTAGAGGTGATTCTTCAACTTAGAAAATGCCTTCTTTTGGAATTTAGACCAAAATAAATTTTCTTTCACTCCACCCATGGTGAATTGACTCAAAGGCCAAGTGATATGAGAGAATCCCAACATGAACCCACGATAGAAATTGGAAAGACATTGAAAATTGTGGAGCTACGTTAGAGTGGTTGGGGTTGGCCAATCCAAAATAACTTGTATCTTGGTTGGGTCCACATGCACACCCCGCTCATCAATGACGCACCCCAAATATTGAACCTAGTTCATACCAAAAGTGAATTTCTCCAAATTGGCACACAATTTGTGTTTTCACAGGGTTTGGAGAACTTCTCGAATATGGTGTATGTGTTCTTCCCAATTTTTGTTGAAGATCAGGATGTTGTCCAGATATACTACCATGAATGAGTTGGTGAAGGGCTGCAAGATTTCATCCATCATTCGCATGAAGGTTGTAGTGGCATTCATCAACTCAAAAGGCATGATCAACCATTTGAAATTCCCTCCTTGGATGTGAAGGCATTATTCCACACATCGGAGGGTTCGATTGGTACCTGGTGATAACTAGACTTCAAGTCAATCTTGATGAAATATTTGGCCTGACTTCAGTTGGTCTATAATGTCATCAATTCATGGGATTGGATACCTATTCTAAATAGTGATCTTATTTAGTGCCCGATAGTCAGTACAGATCCTTGAGGTTCTGTCATTCTTCTCTACCAACATGATCAAGCTCCCACAGGGTGATGAACTTGGCCTAATGTGCCCTTTCTACAATAGCTCCTCAATATGCCTCTTTATTTTATCGTTATCAATATAAAAGCATTGGTAGATTGGTCCATTGTGTAGTGGTATGCTCAGGGTCAGATAGATGGAGTGCATAACCTAGTAGTGTAGGGGTACCCATGTAGGCGATGTGAAGATGTCCTTGTACTCCTCCATGACCTTTTCCATCTGTTGTTATCATGTGGAGGAGCCCTATCTGGAGGTTGTGGATGTGGCCATAATATTCCTCCTGCTATGAGGATGAATCATAAGGAAGAAAAATTTCCTAATATGGGAAATGATCTTACTGCATTATTTAGGAGAGATAAAAGAAAAGGCTATAGGCCACACTACATTTGGTATCCTGTGCAATTTCTAACCCAAAGTTATAATAATAAAACAAGGTCTATATTCATATACAACATGATGCTTCCATAGGTATGACTGACCTAATAAAACAACACAGACTTACAAAGGGGAAACATCGCATAATAGCTCATATACAAAGGACTTGATCCTATAAGGCAGGAGACACTACTGGCTAACATAGAGATCTCGCCCTTGGTGGAGGGTGGAGCCATCGCTGGTGTACTATTGTGGGTGTGGCATCATTGATAGCTTCAATCTCTTAATGATTTTGGCTGAGATCAGGTTCTTCTGACTCTCGCTGTTAATGATGAACTGCATTGGAAAACCCTTTACCCACATCTTTGAGTGGAAGAGGCGCTCCCCCTCCTCTGGATCCTTGGGTTCTTCCTTTTTGAGCTTGGTGGAGGCTACCCCCACATTGGGTTCAATGTCAATGATTCACTTTCCCTTGACGATTCCCTTGTCAGGTTCCAACACAAAATCAAAGCATGTATCAATATATGAGTCTTTTAGCTTGGCCACCAATCTTGATTTCCGTGACATTTGTTCCTATTGTGAGTGGGAGTTTTATGGAACTCATACCACTTTCCAGTGTCTTTCTTCACCTTCCCATTATTCTTAGCTTGCATCTTTGAGGAGTTGTCCTAGGGGGTCACAGCCTAAATCTACCCTTTGCTCTGTGGCTTGGGACCACCTTTTCTCTGCTTCAGATTCACAGATCCAAAGTCTTTCTTCTTCTGCTTGAATTTCTGCTCAATCTTGGTAGCATATGAATATGTTCCGCCAAGCAAGGAGAAGTCCAGGAACTCCATTTCCTCATGAATGTATTTGTGCAAACAATTGCAGTACTTGAGCACCGAATGTCTCTCATAATATTTGATACCTAAGTTTTTGTGCAGGTAATGGAAAAGATCCATTAGCCCATGCACATCTTGATACCTTTGTTGTCGTAGCATAGTCTATTGTATGTACTTGTCCTCATAGTTCCCCATCGGGTAATATTGTTCCTTGATGGTATCTCAGAAATAATTCCAAGTGGGTGCGGCTGAGAATAGTGAGGGTTCTCTCTCATCCCTCTGTTAATAGTAGGTTTCCCCCTAGTCCTTCACATGGGGGGAGGCTTTGAGGAGTGCAGAAGTAATCTTCTCCCTATTGGAAAAATCATGAAACAAAAAATATCCTTTTCAACAGATTTAACCATCTATCTATAACTTCTGCATCTATCTAGCCTTGAAATATGGGAATGTCAAAGTTGATTTATACCTCAAAAGGTTTGGTGGTTGTAGAGTGGCTACCATATGTAGATGCATCACCTATGGACATCTAGACTTATTCAAAAATGAAATAGAATACAGATATAAACATAAACATAGAGATGTAGCAGAAATAAATTTTCATTTCATTAATAGCAAAGAAATGAAAGATGCTTACATACATAATGGAAATAAACTAGCTCAGGCAATGGTATCTTATCTTTGAGAAGAGATGTGTCAGCTAAATGCCTATGAATTGTGTTAAAATGAGGCTGAAGGGCCTTTTTATTATTGAACAAAAAAGGGTAAACCTAAACAACCAAAACCATAACCCCTTCGTTGGGTCATAAATTAGTCATATCATCTTCATTTGGCACATACGATGCCTCATTAGAAATGTCTCTCTAAGTAATTTGAGGCTGCAAACCTCAAAAGAACATTGTTTAGGGGGTCCAAATAGCTACGGAATTTTAGGACCCAAAAAAATGCTAAAAATAGTAAATTGTGCTATAATCAAGGAAAATGATGAAACTGATTGGAGGTCCAAGTGGAATAGGAAGGTGGCCACCGATATCCATATATATCAATTGACTCCTTGAAATCCATGGCTAGCTCTCTTTTCCAGATCAAGATTTAAAACATATGTCATATTTGATCAATTATAAATCATCACAAAAACCCACCTAGTTTCCAAGTTTCCCACTATGTTTCTCCACTAGAGCTTCACAGGGTCCTTCAAGAACAAAGTTTCAACATTAACCTTGGTATCATTGGAACTTAATTCATTTTTTCCAGGTTTACTCCATTCCCTAATAGAAGTTCCTCTACAACTTAATTTCATGAGTTCCATAATTAAATTTGGATCCTTTGTCTTAATTGTCATAGGAGCAATTGATCCACTCCACTAGAAATGACCCTATTTAGTATCTTGATAGTATCTCTTTGGTGATGCACCTTCACAACCACTAATTTTCACAATAATTCCACCAATTTAAATATTTTATCCAAGTCCATAGATGGCACCATTGTGTTTGGACACAAAATTATCATTTCACAACACTCAACCAACATGACATTAAAAGCTTGGTTGATCTTGATCAATATTCATTTCATGGGATTGATATTGAAGGAACATTTGTCAACCCTTGCTCACTAGCTTCATGAGGCTTCAAATAGTGGTTGATTGTCCTCTCTAAAACAAGAAACCATGCCCTAGTGTTTGCAACATTCATGGAGTGACCACAACCATTGTCATCATGAACAACCTTATGGGGATGTCTTGACCCCCATAGTTTTCATTGGTGTTGTGTTGTAATTAGTCACTTTCTAAAGTGACCCCTTTTTTTTACTTCAAGTCTTCCTGGTTCATCTTTGAGATGGTAAAGGGCCACAAGATGTCATTGATTAGCCTCATAAAATTTTCAGGGGAATATGTCAACCCGAAAGGCATGACCAACCACTCAAAAAGGCCCTCCTTGGATTTGAAGGCAGTAGTCAATACATTCGTGGGTTCTATTGCAACTTGGTGATAACTAGATTTTAAATAAATATTGTTGAAGCACATGGTCCCTTTGAGCTGGTCAAGAAGGTGATCAATCCATGGGATTGAATACCTTTTCCAAACAATGATTTTATTTAGTGCTTAATAATCAATGCAGAGTCTCTAGGTCCCATCCTTCTTCTGCACAAGTACAATTAGGCTCCCACAAGGTGAGGAGCTTTGTCGGATGTGTCATTTTTTGTAGAAACTCTTTGATCTATCGCTTGATTTATTCATTTTTCAAAATAGAGTGGAGATATATCGGCTCATTGGGTAGAGGTGCTCTAGGAGTCATATTGATCAAATCCTTAACCAGATAGTGTGAAGGTACCCTTATGGGTGAGGAGAAGATGTTTCTCTATTCTTCCATGACCTCATCCACTTGCTTTTACTGCATGGTGGAACCCTTCTCGGGGCAAAGGATGTGAACATGATCTTCCCCTTACTTTGAGAATGAATTTAAAAAAAAAAAAACAAAACAAAACAAAACAAAACAAAAAAACAAATTTTGTAGTCTGGGAAATGATCTTACTAAATTTCTTAGCATAGATCTAAGATATGGTGGTATGTGGGGCTACCTTCGCTATTATGTATAACTTACTACCCAAATTAATAATAAAAGTGTGAGTCCTCAACTCATACACAACATGACACTTCCATCAATATGGTTTGGTTAATAATACATTACAAACTTCAAGAAGAGAAAAATCACATGGAACCTCATCCATGAAGGGATTGATATTATAGGGAAGGCAACATTATGGGCTAACATAGAGATATCGTCCTTGGTGAAGCCAACCAACAGTGTATGACTATGAGTGTGATGTGAACAGTAGGCCCAAATTCTTCAAGACCTCTACTGCAATGAGGTTATTTTGGATCCCCCTGTCGATAATGAACTGCAATGGAGAACCCTTCACCCACATCTGTGAGAGGAAGAGACACCCCCCCCATTCTATATCTTCAAGCTCAATCTTCTGGATCTTGGTGATGACAACGGGGGTGTTGGGCTCCACATCAATAATCTACTTCCCTTTGTCATTCCCCTTATCAGGTTTTGACTTAGAGTCAAAACATGCATTTGACTCTGAAGCCTTCAACTCCACCACCAGTGACTACTTGGCTCAACACTCACTTGTGTTGTGAGTGGGGCTCTTATGGAACTCACACCACTTTACTTTGTCCTTCTTTGTCTTCATGGTGTTCTTATTTGCTTATAACTTTGACAAGTTTTCTTGGGTCGCCCCACCTTGGCTTTTTCCTTTGTTCTATAGTTTGGAGGCACCTTTCCATTGCTTTGGATTCATAGGTCCAAAGTCTCACCTCTTCTATTTAATTTTTTTCTCAATCTTAACAATGTAATGATAGGCAACACCAAATGAGGAGATGTCCAGGAAATCCATCTTGTTCTAGATGTATTTGTGTAGACAGACGAAGTTCTTGGGTACCAGATGTCATTCATAATCCTTGATATCCAACTTCATACAAAGGGTATCAAAAATATTTGTGAACTCTGCCACATCTTCGTCCCTTTCTGGTCACACTGTGTTCCACTTTATGTACTTATCTTCATAGCTCCTAACAAGGTAATATTATTCCTTGATGGTATCTCGAAAAGAATTCCAAGTGGGTGTGGCTAAAAATAGTGAGGGTTCCCTCTCGTCCCTCTGTTAAAAGTAGGTTTTCCACTAGTACTTAATGTGGGGGTTGACTTTGAGGAGTGCACAAGTAATATTTTCTCTATTGGAAAAATCATGAGCCAAAAAATATCGTTCTAACATATTTAACCATTTATCTATGACATATGCATCTATGTGGCCTTGAAATATGGGAATGTCAAAGTTGATGTGTAACTTAAAGAGAGTGGTGCCTCCAGGGTGGTTGTTGGATGAAAATGCGTCACTATGGGCATCCACTAAAGGATCTAGGAAAATTTTTCCATCATCCCATTCATTTTCCAATCAAGGGCTTCTTTAACCAATATTTTGAAAGGATCTCCTACTCCCTAATCTTTCTTTTCTTTCACCATGGGAGGCCATCAAGGTTGGCAAGGCCAGTCTAGCAAAGGTTCAACTAGTTCAAGCCCTCACTCCTTATACCCCAACCTTGTTGGGGACATGCAAAGAAAAATAGAGAATGATCCAAACTTATGTAGGAACACAACAAGATACAAATATACACATAAACATAGAGGTTCAAAAGAAATAAATATTTATTTCATTAATATCAAAGAACTAAAAGATGCTTACAAGCATAATGGAAATAAACTGGCTCAGGTGATGGTAGCTTATCTCTAAGACGAGATGTGGCAGCTACATGCCTATGAATTTTGTTAAAATGAGGCTCAAGGAAATTTTTATTATTGAACAACAAAGGGAAACCCGAAACAACCAAAACCCTAACATAGGAGATGGAACGCCAAGAGTTTGTGGGCGCTATTGGGGTTAGTTGGGTAGCCAACTTCCCATGGTCATAAATTGGTCGTATGATCTTCGTTTGGTGTGTATGATACCTATTTGGAAATATCTCTCTGAGTACTATAGGATTTGTGGCTACTGTGGACCTCAAAAAAATGTCGTTTAGGGGGTCAAAACAACTTCGAAAGTTTAAGACCTGAAAAAACTCCTAAAAATAGTAAATGCTGCTATAATATCGGAAACTGATGAAACCGAATGGAGGTCTAGGTGGAATAGGCAGGTGGCCACAAATATCCACCTAGATCATTCCTCCCCCCTTAGGAAGAAATGGTCCCCATTGGATGCAGAGCCTCCATGAGATGAGGAAATTTCTGTTGAACCTAGTCCTTGGTGAACCACTTGCCCTAGTGAAGGAGTTGGCCTGCTTTGAAAACTTAATATAGCTAGATCCTCTGTTGATGAGTGTTCTTGATCTATGTGTACACGGTCCTGTCAGTTGTGGCTTATTCGATTTAGCTTGGGTTGAGCTATGTTGGTGTCAACTGCTTAGCAATGTCGCATGTGTCCAACAATGGTGGAAAGTGTGGTTGCAACTGATCCACATTGAATATTGGGTGTAGGCCAAGGAATAGTGGAATGTTGAGCTCAAAGGAATTGTCCCCTATAGATTTGGTGATGGTGTACGAGCCATATCGGAGCAAGAAAAGCTTGCGGTGGGGCCCAACGAGGTGCTTTTTTTGCAAATGTAACCAAATTTTGTCGCCTACCTGGAACTTGTGTGGCACCCGATGTTGATCATGATAGTGCTTTTACTTAGCATTAGCTCTGTCCAATATGTCATGGACCTGCTGGAAGATGTGTTGAATGCACTCAATGAAGTTTTTAGCCCTGTAAGCTTCAAACTAGACATGAGCCAAATCTGCCTAAGTAGCTACAAATGGTATGGCCACATCAATGGGACATAGTCACTGGAATCCCAACCCTAGCTGAAAGGGGTTATGTCTAGTTGAGTTATGGAGATATCTATTGTAGTTGTTCTAGACACAGGGGAGGCTTTCATCCCATGTGCATGGATTCTTCAAGTTGTACATGCACAAAATGTGCATGATCATCTTATTGACAGCCTATGTTTAGCCATGATTTTGAGGGTGGAAGGTCGTGGACTTAGTGAGATTGGTATCAAGCACCGAGCAGAGGCTTGACCAAATCTACTCATGAACGTACTATCCCGATCTAAGATAATGGACTATGGGATCCCAAAGTGTACCCACACTAGTTCAAAGAAAAGCTTAGTAGTGGCTTCTACTATGATTCTCTTTTTGCAAGGCCACCATAATGGCCATCTTAGATAATGTGTCGAAGACCACAAACACACAGTCATTTCCTTGCTTAGTAGAAGGAAGGCCCGACATGTAATCCATGTATATGGATTCCCAAGGCCAACTAGGAGTAGGAAAAGGAGTATATAGGCCTTGATTCCTGATTTTCGGTTTGGAAATGGCGCATGTAGTGTACGATCTAATGTATTTCCCAACATCATGTCGAAGGTTTGACTAATAAAAATATTTCTATAGCACTGCCACTATTTTCTCTACTCCAAAATTTCCAACAACCTGATTGTAGTGTGCCTCCCAAATTATCTTGGCACACTCGCTTGCAGGAACACAAAGGTGTCCTATGGCATAACAGTGCACCATGGAGGTGAAAACCTGGAACTTGCTTTATTTCCAGGACCATCTGGTATGCATTGCTAAATTTTGGTTCACTCTTGTAGATATGTGGCCACCCCAAAGTCTCATGTCCACAAGAGTCGAGCACATTGGTCGATGCCATAACCAGTGGTCAGATAAGACAATCTTCAACATTATTATTGTTTCTCTTCTTTTACTTGATGTTCAAATGGAATTTTTACATATATGTGGACCATTTATGATGGTGATCATTCTACAACTTCCCTTGTGTCTGTATGAACTGCATGGGTCGGTGGTCTATGTGGATGACTGTTTCCTTCCCCAGTATGTAATGCTTCCATTATCAACACACCTACATAATGGAATACATCTCTTTATCATAAGTGGATACTTTCAGACTATATATAAAAGTGTCTCACTATGATATGACATCGAATGCCCTTGTTGGGTAAGAATTGCACCAATAACATAGTAAGAGGCGTTTGTCTCAATTTCAAATGGTTGTTGTAGGTCTAGTAATGTGAGCACTGGTGCAAAGAAGAGGTGATGCTTCAACTCAAAAAATGTCTTTTATTGGGATTCATACCAAAAGAAATATTCTTTCACTTCGCCCATTGTCACTTGACTGAAAGTCCAAGTGATATGAAAGAATCCCAACATGAACCTGTAATAGAAATTGGCAAGACTTAGAAAGTTTCGGATCTCTATTAGAGTGGTTGGGGCTGGCCAATCCCGAATAACTTGTATCTTGGTTGGGTCCACATGCACACCCCTCTCATCAATGATGTACACAAAATATTGAACTTGGGTCATACCAAAAGTGCATTTCTCCAACTTGGCACAAAACTTGTGTTGTCGTAGAGTTTGGAGAACCTGTCGAATATGGTGGAGGTGTTGTTCCCAAATCTTGCTAAATATTAGGATGTCCTCCAAATACACTACCACAAATGAGTTGGTGAAGGGATTCAAGATGTATTCCATTATCCTCATGAAGGTTGTGGGGGAATTCTTCAACCCAAAAAGCATGACCAACCATTTGAAAAGGCCCTCCTAGGATTTTGAGGGCATTCTTCCATACATCGGAGGGTTTGATTGACACTTGGTGATAATCAGACTTCAAATCAATATTGCTTAAATATTTGGCCCAGTTAAGCTAGTCCAAAAGGTAATCAATCCGTGATATTGGATACGTATTCTCGATAAGGATCTTATTCAACGCTCAATAGTCAATACAAAGTCTTGAGGTGTCATCTTTATTCTGTACCAATAAGATCAGTCTCCAATAGGGTAATGAACTTGGCCTGATGTGGCCTTTCTGCAATAACACCTGAATATGCCTCTTAATTTCATCATTTTCTAGAAGAGAGATTCTATAGATCATTTTGCTGCATAACGGTGCACCTGGGGTCAGATCGATGGAGTTCTTGACCTGACAGTGCAGGGGTACCCCTGTGGGTGAGGTGAATATGTCCATGTACTCCTCCACAACCTTGTCCATTTGTTGTTGTCGTGCGGAGGAGCCCTATCTAGAGGCTGTGGATGTGGGCATAATCTTCTTCTTGCCTTGAGGGCAAATAATAAGGAAAGCAAATTTCCCAATCTGGAAAATGATCTTACTGCATTGCTTCATAGAGATCAATGAGATTGTAGTAGGTGATGCTACCTCTGATATCCTTTATAACTTATTCCCCAACGAAATAATAATAGTGTGAGGCCTTAGATTTTTCCTTTGTTCTTCGATTTGTGGGCACCTTTCCCTTGCTTCATATTCGCAGATCCAAAGTCTCGCTTATTCTGTTTAAATTTTTGCTTGATCTTGACAGTGCATCGATAGGTGGCACCAAGCAAGGATATGTCTCAAAACTCCATCTCATCGTAGATGTACTTGTGTAGAAATTTGTGGTACTTGATTACCAAATGTTTCTCAAAATACTTGATACCTAACTTCGTGCGAAGGGTATGAAAAATATTTGTGAACTTCGACACATCTTGGTTCCTTCCCTATTGTAGTGTGGTCCACTTTATGTATTTATCTTCATAACTCTTGATAGGGTAATATTATTCCTTGATGGCATCTCAAAATGAATTATAAGTGGGTGTGGATGAAAATAGTGAGGGTTCCCTCTCGTCCTTCTATTCACAGTAGGTTTCCCACCAGTCCTTGACATGGGGGGCGGATTTGAGGAGTGAAAAAGTAATATTTTCTCGATTGGAAAAGTCATGAACCGAAAAATATTCTTCCAACAAATTTAGCCATCTATCTATGGCATCTGTACCTATCTGTATTTCAAATATGGGAATGTCAAAGCTGACTTGTAGCTTAAAGGGAGTGGTGCCTTGAGAGTGGTTGCTAGATGAAGCTGTGTCACCTATGGGCAGTCGTCGAAGGATCTGGGGAAATTTGTCCATCATCACATTTCTCTATTGCTCGAGGGCTTCCTCAAGCAATATTTTGAAAGGATCTCCCACTTCCTCATCTTTCTCTTCTTTCACCATGGGAGGTTGTTGGTGTTTGTGAGGCTAGTCTTGCAAAGGTTCACCCAGTTCGAGCACTAACTCCTTATACCTTGACCTCATGGGGACATGCAAAGAAAACCAAAGAAAGAGAAGTCTGCTCTTATACCATTGATCTAGAATTATGTAGGAACACAACAAGATACCTATATACACGTAACAATAGAGATGCAGTAGAAATAAATCTTCATTTCATTATTATCAAAAAACTAAAATATTCTTACAAGTAGAATGGAAATAAACTAGCTTAGACTATGGTAGCTTATCTTGGAGAAGAGATGTGGTGGATGTTAGTTTTGCAATTGCTGTAAAAATTCCACCTTGGACAGATCAAATTACAAAGAAAATGATTGCATTAGATTCCTCTTTTTAAGATGACAAAAATTGAAATGAAGATCACCCAATTTAGTGAAGCAGAAGTTGAGTTATGATTTTTTTTTATTCATACATGTATTATGGAATGGGTCGGCCCTAACCACATGAGTAACTGCTTCGGTCAGTCTTAACCCAAGTGACCCCTCAGGAAATCCTATAAATAGAAGAGACCTCAAGATCATTTGGACACATTTTCTCTTCTCTTTTGTCTTGGTTCACACAGGTTCGACGGAAGGAGTTCACTCAAGGGTCTGAAATTACAGGTGAAAGGTTTGCTTTGGGTTAGGGTCTTCTGGATCTCAGTCACTGGCACAGAACAAGGCATTCTGGTCCCTTGTCACTAGCACATAAGCATATGAGAGCGAAAATAGACCCTTAGATGCTGGCACAAAGGCTTATGGGAGTGACTCTGGGTTCATAGGCAGATCGGAAGCTTCCAGTCCCCGGTTCCTCGCACCAGGTAGCCCTAGGAGAAACCCTGTCTTCTCGGCCATTCACAAAACTCAAAAACGGTGTGACTTTGGTTTTTCAATCACTCACGCAGTTTGACTAGGGAGTGACTTTGGGTCTTTTCAGTTCATTTCCAAATTCACATGCTTAGATACCTCCTAGGAGCGACTCTATAGTCACAGTCGCTCTCATATTGTATATGTGAGAATGACCCAGAAGTTTCAGCCACTCACAGATAGTGTTGATGAGGGTGACCCAGTTTAGATCTAGGGTTTTGACATCTTGGTATCAGTTGGCTTCTGTGATTAGGTAGATATGGGTTTCTCTCTAATCTTATATAGATTTTTAGATTTGATTTGTTAGTTTCCGTTGCAAACATATGTATTGGGCTCATTGATGGTAACATTAGTCTTCAACAGTATTCAGCACAGCGACAACAGTATACAGCAATTTACATCAATTTATGATAGCACATTACAACCATCAGTATGAGGATTCTGATTCCTAGCATGATTAGATATGTTTAAT
>APFE031460098.1:0-23615 GCA_000404065.3 Pinus taeda | reverse complement strand
AAAACTTCCGCTACTTTTTAAAAATGATTTGCTATGGAGAAAAAAATCATTAAAATTCTGCTCACCATATATATCTCAGCATATATATATCTGCTTTAAAAATGATTAAAATTCTGCTACTTATATCTCCACATATATATTTCTACTTTTAAAATGATTTTTATATGGAAAAAAAAAATCATTTAAAATCAGCCTTATATCACCATATGCAAACTCATTCCATATATCATTTAACCACCTCATTCCATATATCATTTAAAATATACCCACTCATTCCATATATCATTCCATATATCGTTTAACCACCTCATTCCATATATCATTTAAAATATAAGAACTCATTCCATATATCATTCCAACTCATTCCATATTTAAAATATACCAACTAATTCCATATATCGTTTCAAATCCTGCTCAACTCATTCCATATATCATTTAAAATATATCAACTAATTCCATATATCGTTTCAAATCCTGCTCATATATATTTCAATCAGCACGCACAGAAGATACAGAAGAGTTATATGTAGAGCGATTTGAATGAAAACCCTACAACAAAACTGAAGTTCGGAGAAACCGTATACGCTGTCCCATTTACACTATACGCTGTCCCATTAACAGGTTCTAATCAGGCAGCGAGGGGGAATGATCCATAGCTAACGAAACAAACTACCGCAATCTGAAATTAAATGAAACCGCTCTCAAGTCTTAGCAAAACAGCTAAGTTCGACCTGCTCTGCAATCTTCCACAGTGATACAGAGGGAAAACTCCGCGTTTAATTTATAATAAATGCCATGAACTTAAAACATGAGAGGGAGAATATTTCAACTTCCACCGCAAGAAACCAAAAAAAAACAAGCCGCGGAGAAGAGTGGTGCTCCAGGGGGAATGATCCAGGCAGCGGACCAGGTAGCCGAGGTAATGTCAAGCAGCGGACCAAAGCAAAATACAGGCAGCGTGCAGATGTTTCAATGCTATGAAATTACAGGCGTTTTAATAACAGTGATACGTTACCATTCAGGCGTTTCAATCAAAGGCAGCGGCAGGCGTATCAATGAAGGCAGTCTTCAGGCAGCGGCAGTCTGCAGCGGCAGGGATGTCAGAGACTGAGGAGTTACTACTATTATACGACATGGGCCTGTGCTCTATGTCAGGCCAGGGTAACTCCAGGCTTAATGAGCGAGAGAAAACTGATATTCTATTCATTAGGTAATCTACATATATATATACAAATAAAACGGATCAGTTCATCTTCTGGATGACTGTCCGTTTCACCCATCCGTTTCGGATTAGGTGTCAACAGATAAGATAAAATAAGATAATTATATTTGTGTCCAATTGATAATCACAAAGTACAAAGTAGGTCAAAGGGGACTGTTTTAGTACACTGATGTATATACAAAGCTGGAGAACCAAACTCTCCTATAAAAGATACAATGCATGAAGTAAATCAACATCTGACTCTAGTTGAAAGATCCAGGACCTAATAAGTCTGAGAATCAGATCCATCTCTCCTAACATGAGAGAACAAATAAATAAAACTGAAGAAACTATAATTAAATTAAAATTCTAGCGCCAAATGAAAAATCCTATACACAATCCTATACCAAAAAAAACTCCTAATTGAAAACAATCTGAAGTGCGGGGCACTCTACGGAGATTTGGCATTGGAAGTGCAGCAGAAGAGATTACCAATGTCCAGATCCAACGTCCTCTGTACTTGTGACATAGTGCAGCTCTTTATTCTGCCCGCCAATAACATAAAACTTGACTAACTTATTTACTTGAATGTCAAGCATCAGCATGAAAGGCACTGCAAGATCGCTAGGGCAGCAGGCCATTCTTGATTGTTTTATTTATAATTTCTTCAAATGCTTCCATGGCAGTCGACGGCAAACAAACAGGAACTGCGATCCCTTTACTGTCTCTTTTCGATGCCGGTGCCAAATATGTGAAGTGTGGCATTGCCGGATAAACAGGACACGCATACACAGCTTTTCCCCGCCCGAAATCAGACTCTGCTATGTCAAGCATAACTTTGGAAACGTCTGAAACGATGAAAGAGCCATCTGAGGGGCTGAGAGGGCGGCCATTCAACTGCGCCAAATCAATCATACATCGCATGTATTCATCATTCACTCTTCTATTGCCTTCGTTAATCAATTTCACAGCGTAAGACAATGGCCGGTGAGTGAGATCCCGGGCTGTTGTCATAGCGTTGGCGGAGGCAAGTGTGTTGCCATAGTAGCCAGCTGGCAGAGCCGGTCGAAATCGATTCCGGGCGTTTAATGGAAACATGAATGCCAATTTTTGGTTATCAGGTATGTTGAGAGCCTCTGTTCTCGACCGCCACAAGCAAGCTGATATTACTTCGAATGGGGTAGAAAATTTCAGATCTTTTACCTGTCTTTTTAAAGCTGCAATTTCTCTTGAACCGAAGTAGAATGATTTCAAGCTCGTTTTCTCTTCTGCAGCAGCCCCTGGCACAAATGATTCCTGATATTTATCTTCAAACTCATAGTATTCAGGGAGGCCGGGGTAGTCCGCGGTAGGCTTGGCTCTGGGTCGAAGGACTTCTCTGTTCGAAACTGGAGGAACCTTAGAGCTTGGTGCCCCTCTTGCTATTTCACCCAGAGAATTCAGAATTTGTGTGATTCCGGTGCCATCAGTGACGCAGTGCTTGAAACGCAACCCTACTACGAAGCCTCCGCATCGGAGCCTCGTTACCTGCGCCAAAAAAATTAAGTTCCCAAAGCGCATGCGTCAAATTTCCATAAGACTATGAGATAATTTTTATTTAATCCAATCGATGCAGGATAATGTCAGAAAGACAAATGGAATAATCCATGAGATTCTACGTTAAACGCAAGCAGCCCAATGAAAGCGACTCTACGTTAAATGCAAACAACCACATGATGCGAACATACCATTATTTTTATGTTTGGGTTCATTTCTTACGACCCATATTCCATGTAATTGGATGCAAACATACCAATATTTTTTGGTTGGTCAAATTGTTTGTGATTTTCTTTGTTACATATTTCCTTTTCCTACCATAGTGTATAAACTACTCTCGATATGAGGCTCATTCTAAACCTATTGTCTTAATCAAACTTATGAAATGGGTTACTATTTTTAAAAAAATATTTCAATTTATTACATATATATTATAAGGAAAAATTGGATTAGTTTATAAATGTTATTTTGAGATATTTATGGTGTGAAGTTAAAGACTATGTGTGATGTAAACCATAATATTCAATGTTCAAATTTCAGCTTATCAAACTAAAATAAAATAAAATATTATTTTGAGATAATAATTGGATTGATAATAAATTAAATAAATCAAAATATCAAAAAATATTTGTTATTATAAACTTGATATTATAATTATTTTTGAAACCATTAAAAAGGTAATTAATTTATTAATTTTTCTAAAACTAAAATCTATTTAGATAACTTCAAAATGTCATTTTAAATTCAAAATATTCCAATTTATTTACATATTTATTAATAATAAAAATGAAAATTATTATTTTAAAATAATAATTAAATGATGAATAAATTAAAAATAAAATCTATTTAAATTAGCTCAAAAAATTATTTTAAATTCAAAATTATTCAATTTACGTACATATATTATTTAAATATTAAATTTTTTGAAATTGGTTATTTTTACCCATACATTATTTAATAAATATTATTTTTTGAAAATTTTTATTTTTAAAATAAATAGTTAAGTGATAAATAAATTTAAAAAATCTAAATATTAAAAAAATTAAATCTTCATTAATAATTATAAATTTTTTAAGAATAAAGTTCCAAAATTAATCAATAATTTAATGATTTAAAATGATTAAAAAAATCAATGAATATACTTAAATAATTTTGAATTTGAACTTTATATTACAAATTACAAACACCGTTTTAGCTATATTTCTTCTTTCCAACTCTCTCAATGTCATTAAGGTTACAAAATCTTGTATTCAAGACTATTTGGAATGGTCAATGCCTAAAATTCTAAGAATGGAAAATATGTAAAATAAAAGTTAAAACAAAAACTAATAACTTAATAAGTAAAATAATGTTTATATATATATATATATATAATATATATAATATATAATATAATTTAAATTAATTATTTTCAAATTAAATTAAATTAATTTAAATTTTAAATAAATTATACATAAAAGTGTAATTTTGAAATTGAGATATTTTTATATATTTAATATAAATTTAAATATAAGTTGTACTTTTAGTTGAAAAGGCAAAATGACAAAATTTTTAAAAAGGTAAAAGAGAAATTATGACAAAAGCCGGTACAGAAAATGAGATTCTCTGAGGTTTTTCATCAACCAATATTAAAAAGGATAAAAGAGAAATTATGGCAAAAGCTTAAAAGGGGTGGAAGAGAAATTATGGCAAGGGAAATTATGTCAAAGGCTTGTACAAAAAATGAGATTCTCTGAAATTTTTTCATCAACAAGTATTAAAAAGGATAAAAGAGAAACTATGGCCAAAGTTTAAAAAAGGTAAAAGAGAAATTGTGACAAAGGTTTGTACACAAAATGGGAAAAAACTTAAGTTACGGCAAAGGGAAATTATGAAAGAAGCTTATATAGAAAATAAGATTCTCTCAAAGTTTTTCATCAAGAAGTATTGAAATGGATAAAAGAGAAATTATGGCAAAAACTTAAAAGAGGTAGAACAGAAATTAAGACAAAGGTGTGTACAAACAATACAATTCTTTGAAAATGAGCTTCATTTAATGATTATATATTATTTGAATAAAAAAATATCAAATCATTTGTTTATATTAAATTAAATTAATATTTTATTTTATATATAGTATTATATAATATATATATTATAGTATATATATATATATATTATTTATTTTTAAAAATTTTTTAAAAATTATTTTAAATAATAATATAATTTAATATAAAACTTAAGTAGTCTTTTTGGGTGCTCAATTGACAATGGTGGTGGAAATGAAATCTCATAGATGAATTTCTTGTAGGAGCTTCTTCTCATGTGAATTTTCTGTCATGTGAATTTTTCCCGGAGATTCTGTTTCAGTTTATTTTGGATTACACCTGTCTATAATTAGAAAAAAACTGAATATTGTTTAAACAAGATAGGTTTATAATTGAATTTATAATTTAATATAAAAAATATAAGGGAAAAGAAAATTTTAAATTAAGTTTAAAAGTGCTTTATAATAATATTTTTTTAATTATAATTAATATAGAATATATATTACATAGCTTGTTAAAATTTCCAGTTTGATTAAAAAATATTTGATTAACATCAGTTTGAAATTTAAAATATTTTTGAAAGAAAATATAGTTTTCGTAATTCATATATATATAAAAAGACTACGTCGGTTCATCTATGCATGCGGTTTATTATTAAAGAAAAAAAATTGAAAACAGGGATGACCAACCCAACCTGAACCAAAAGAATTAGAAAATGGCCATGACCAACCTGAAACAGAAGAATTGGAGAGTCTGTGATGGTATCCGATCCTGGAACGTTATTTATAAACTCAAGAGCACGAGGAATAGGTGGAGACAGATCTCCCAAGTCTTCCAAGGAAATATCTGCATCGGCCTCAACCAGAAGAACCCCTTCACCAGTACAGTCCATTACAAGCTTACCTTTACCATCTGCATTTCTCAGTCTTCCGGCAAAGGGGTAGTAATCTACCAGAAGTTTGCCCAGAGCCTCTCCAATAACTTGGACTGGATCATTCATCCCATGACCATTCATGGAAGAATTACAGGGGGGTGGATAAAACATAAGTATGTTGACATGAAACCTTAATCCAAATTGATCGTCAACATTGGTAAGATAAAGAGGTTGGGTGGGAGTGGGGCGGTTCGGGGAAACGAGAAGAGGTGGGCGTTTAGTGACTGTAAATTCGCCGGGAGACTCCTTTGGAAATAGTAGAGGAGGAGGCAGCGGGGGTCGAACAGGAGCCACTACTGGAGTTGCTGGTGCTTGTCTCGCTACTGTCCATCCTAATGCAAGAACCGCCATTTAAACACAGTCTCAGGAGATTTACCAGCAAATTAAAATGATAAGGAAGAAATTTTCTCTCTGAACAACTTCGTATTATGGTGTGCATGGGAAGCCAAATTTATAGATTTTCCTGTTCTGCTTATCTTGCACAATGTAATTATATTATTATAATCAATTATCTGTTTAGTGGAGCCGGTGGCCCGGTTGTTGAAACGCATCCTAATGGCGATTCTTTTTAATTCAAAGGTACTCCAAGAATCTTTTGGCGTATTTGTCTTTTACATTTGATGAGGTCAATAAACGCTTCAACGCCATTGCTGATTTTTTATGTTTCCAGGTGGCAGGACAGTATTGATTTTATATGTTTCTGAACATGGCCGGTTAACAACCTGTCAGGGATAATTTTACATTCGATGAGGTCAATAAACGCTTCAACGCCATTGTTGATTTTTTATGTTTCCAGGTGGCAGGACAGTATTGATTTTATATGTTTCTGAACATGGCCAGTTAACAACCTGTCAGGGATAATGTCAATATAATGGTTCAGCGACAGTGGTAATTACAAATATATTTGTACGTGGCCAGACCAATTCAGGCAAGTTTTACCATCCCGTAAGAATATAGGGGACAGTGGAGTTGTTTTTTTCAAAGTAACTGAAAATAACAACGTAGGGATAGGTACCGATTAAATATGTTACATAACAACCAATTCAGTTTGAAGTTGGTGTACATCATTGTCAATTAGGTTACCATTTCTTACCTCCTTAGGAATGTAGTTAACATTTTTAATTTTAGTTTTTAAGATTAATTATTTAAATGGGTAGTTTGGAGAATAATCGTTGGAGTTGTCTATAATGTGATTTTTTGGAGATTCGGGTGACTGAATCCGGCGAAGAAATGGAGGTTAAATCTTGATTTGTTGCAGTTAAAATGGTTTTTTAACTGCATATTTGGATTCAGCACCCTGAAAAACCCCTGGGATGCTTTGATTGTGCAGAAACTAGCTATCAAACTTGCGATTAGAATAGATTGCTGCCGGATTTTGACCAGAAAAACCCATCGGAAAGGCTTCCAAAAAGTCTCATTATAGACAACTGCATATGTCATACAAGTAGTCCAAAGAATCGAACATTAATTAATTGACAAAAAAATTAGCATTTTTAACTACCATACATAAGAGAATAAAATATTACAAATAAATAATAAAATAACATGATATAAATGTAATTTAAAATGTTAAATTTAAACTTTAAATAAAAAATAATACAAGTCCAATAATGCTATATATTTTTTTCATATAATTAAATTAATTTAAATTTAGATTAAATTTATTAATTGAAGTTATATGATTTTTAATATTTAATTAATTAATTTCTTCGAAATAAATTAATCGAAAAATCATAATAAAAATAGATTTAAGTTGCTTTAATTTTTTATTACACATATTTAATTATTAAATTTATTTTTTTAAATGGTTAGTTCTGAAGGACAAGTAGGTCCAAAAGTAATGTCTTTGCTTCTTTGGAAGACAACAAAAAAGATGATGTGGAATCTACTATTCACTTTGGATAGATTAGATACAAGGCTTGTTCATGTGATGGGATACTTACATTGTGAATCTAATATTGTTGAACCTCCACAATGGAGTGCAAGAGCTCTCACTACCATGTCATCTTTTGAGCCTAATGTATGTTTTGTTTGTTATGGATAACCCAATAATAAGAACATTGGTAAGAAAGTATTGGTCTTTTAAATCCATACTAATACAAGTGAGACACAATAAAAATCTCACACTTGGTTGATACAACAATGGAATTTCATTTTTTAATAATATAAAATATTAATTTAAATATATGTATTTTTTTAAATATTTTAATATAAAATGATTTTACATAAAAATATTAACATCTTTTATAAGTTATAAACATGTAACTACAATTTACATAAAAAAAAACATATTTTATAATAAGTTTGTAAAACTTCTAACTACTTTTTGAATTGTTTAACCATTCCAGTGCACAATCCATGTATCAATAACTACAAATAAAATTAAAATATTAAAATAAAATTTTTAAAAATATAAAAAAATTATAAATATATAAAATAATATTATTATATATATATATATATATATATGGGGTAGAATGTGTTTAATTTTTAGAAATTTTACTCATCTTATTTTAAAATTAGAGAAAGAGTTTCTTTATATAACTAGAGAAATATTTTCTATATAATTTTTTTTTGTATGAGAGAAGTCCTTATAGCCTCACACAATGAATGAGGTCGATGTACTTCTTATTATCTAGCATATGCACATTAACATGTTACAATATATACAAACTAAATTATGATAGTTATTAACTCGGATAATCCCATCCCTGCCCATGATCATAAATTTCATTTCGTCACCCACTTGCTCTTGGACGGTGCTCGACTCACTTCAACCTCAATTCATTAGGGATATTTCTTCTCCTTAGCAGCAATCAAACTCTATTTCCATTTATTTTGGAACCTTGTCTTTCCTCGTGGATTCTACTGCAAGTGAATTTGGCTTTTCCTTAACCATGGCTTCACCATAAGAAAAAAATCATCGGGTTAATCCATTTCTGGCTTTCCCCTCATAGTCTGCAATCTTTACCTCAACCTTGTCCTCCTTGTCACTATGCCTCCTCCTCAACTCATCCCTATTTCACTTCCTTCTCACCTTGTAGAAATGACTAGTCATAAAGCTTAGTTTAGGAGAGGCAATGGTGGTAGAGGATTACAAGGGTGTTCATTAGCTTGTTTTTGGGTTTAGTCCTCTCCATGGGTATTTCATCGCCAAACTTCTTAGGGGATCTAGTAAGAGTTTAGAGATGCGGAAGGCAAGGTGGTTCAAGAGTGTGACAATTTCTCGGATTCAAAGATATTTGTAGAAGTGGTGGTTTGAGTTCCTAACATATAGATGATCATAAAAACCAATATTTACACACCATAGATCCATCCTAGCACATGAAATATCTCCTCGACAAAGTTCTTCTCAAGAGTTAATGATGTTATGAATGAGAAGTTAATGATGTTCGATCACATTTAATGGTAGGTAAAGGCTATGGATGGAGAATTCACTCATATTGAGGTAGGTATAGCATTGGGTTTAGAGGAGAAAATAAGGTCCAAAAGCACCAACTCCTATCAAGGTGGATAATTGATGCTTCGATCTCTTCCTAGTTCTAATATTGTTTGAAAAACCTCTATATTTTTTGTTTTACAAGACTATTATGGTAGAAAAACTCTGTTTAGAGGGCTTATTTATTGCTTATGGTTTATTTCCTTTCTTATGGTATAGACTCTGGAACTATGCTAATTTTGTTTTCATTTTTAATTCAAAATATTTCTAGATAGAAAGTCTATGATTCCGTCCTTGTAACATGTCTCTATAACTCACAAAAAAAATGCGTTTACTTATCTTTATTTAGTGCACTTGGATTGTCACGCATCAACACATATATTGCTTCTCCCACTTTTCAATACATGTTTTTCTATGAACTAGCACTACTACACCAAGGGAACATTTAAGACATTTTTTTAAGACGAAAGAAATCTTTTGTCTTAAAAAGTCACTTTTTATTTTAGTTATTTTACATTAAAATTTAATATCAATTTAATTGCCTTAAATATAAAATTTAAGACAAAAATAGTTTGAGACAAAAATATTTTAAGAGAAGACTTTATATTTAAGATAAAAACAATTTAAGACAAATATATTTTAATACAAAACTTTAAATTTAAGACAAAAACAGTTTGAGACAAAAATATTTTAAAACAAAACTTTATGTTTAAGACAAAAACGGTTTGAGACAAAAAAAATTTAAGACAAAACTTTATATTTATGAAAAACACAGTTTAAGACAAAATTATTTTAAGACAAAACTTTATATTGAAGACAAAAACAGTTTGAGAAAAAAATATTTTAAGGCAAAACTTTATATTTAAGACAATGACCACTTAAGACGAAACCCATTTAAGACAATTAACAATTAAGACAAAAACTTATCAATCTAAGACAATATTATCTAGCGACTGTAAAATTGACTCTAACAGTGCACAATAAGTCCACCATCTTGTAGGCTACTATTGTGTCTCACCTATATTGAGGTTGTTATTTCACTTTCCATTCATGTTATCTCATGTAAAGAAAACAATTTGTTCGGCTCTTCATTTTGTGGGGGTAGCCAAATCTAAAGAATGCGACACTTTTTCCTGGCAAGATTTCTCGGATGTCAATTCCTCTTTTTTCGATAGGATCTCTGCTAATACAATTAGAGACAACTTGTTTGTCATTACATTTGGCATTACTAGATGAAGGGGCCCTTTAAGACAATTTTTAAGACAAAAGCAATATTTTATTTTAAAATTTTCAATACAAGGTGCTAGTAAAAAAGGCAAAGGTAAAGGACTATGGGTTCATCTTTACACTATTGATGGGTTCTTCAATAGTAGAGCGATGGAGACTAACAACAACTGATGGGATTTAGGATGATGTAGGACTACAATAGAGGTGTGCTTAGATGGAGGCACTTTCGCTAAACATGGATAAGTAGTAACATAGTTGGATTACTTTTCGGGTCTCCATTGATTGTGTTTTAATGTGTTTTTTAACTGTTTCATTTATTTTGAATGCTACTTTTATCTGTTGGTTGCTGTTATCAGCACATTGTTATGCTAGAACTCCTAATTGTCATCGACAACATGGATTAGATTCACCTGAAGGATTGTTGAAAAATGCAGCAAAAGACTCTCAATTTGATTTTGCCTTGATTAATTTGAGAAAAAAGGAATTTCCACATCAATAGACAACTAGGATGCAATTAACTTGTATGATATGGCTTGTGTCACCCAGTTTACACAATAAATTCGAGTTGGAGGAGTTAGAGTTCAGTTAAGCATGTGTGATTGGTAATTTGTAACAATCAAAGTCAGTTATCTCAATCTGTTTTCAGTTAAACTAGTTCTAACTATTGGAGGAACTAGTTATGCAATGGGACTTCAGTAAAACTCAATGATCATCCATTTAACTGATCAATTAACCCAAAATAACTAGTTCATGCAAAGAATTTGAGTTCCCTAGTTGTGGTGGCGATTCCAAGGTAGCGTATCATTTTCTAGATGTAGCTTTGAGTAGTTCTGGCATTTCTCCAAATCTACAATTATGTTCACTCCATTCATATTTATAGGATCCTGTCGGAAGTCAGTTTATGTAGTTGTCGGAAATCTTGCTTGGGAAATCAGTTTATGGAGTTGTCCTCTAAATATGAATGGAGTGAACATAATTGTAGATTTGGAGAAAATGCCACAACTACTCAACCCTATATCTAGAAATAACAACCATATAAATTAAATAGTTGATAAAATCCTATGAACATTAAAATTCTTACTTTATGACACATTTCACATTGCTATGAATAAAATAAAATTTAAATAAAAAACATAAAATAAGATAAAATAATAACTTTATTTTAAATAATAATAATTATTAAGAATGATTATAAAAAAAAGAGAGGGTCACCTCAATTGGTTGAGTTTCATAGGATTTTATCAACTATTTAATTTATATGGTTGTTATTTCTAGATATAGCTTTGAGTAGTTGTGGCATTTTCTCCAAATCTACAATTATGTTCACTCCATTCATATTTATAGGACCCTATCGGAAATCAGTTTATGTAGTTGTCGGAAATCTTTCTTGGGAAATCAGTTTATGGAGTTGTCCTATAAATATGAATGGAGTGAACATAATTGTAGATTTGGAGAAAATGCCACAACTACTCAACCCTATATCTAGAAATAACAACCATATAAATTAAATAGTTGATAAAATCCTATGAACATTAAAATTCTTACTTTATGACACATTTCACATTGCTATGAATAAAATAAAATTTAAATAAAAAACATAAAAATAACTACAAATATACTTTATTTTAAAAAATAATTATTAATCAATAATGATTATAAAAAGAACATAGGGACACCTCAATTGGTTGAGTTTCATAGGATTTTATCAACTATTTAATTTATATGGTTGTTATTTCTAGATATAGCTTTGAGTAGTTGTGGCATTTTCTCCAAATCTACAATTATGTTCACTCCATTCATATTTATAGGACAACTCCATAAACTAATTTCCCAAGAAAGATTTCCGACAACTACATAAACTGACTTTGATAGGGTCTTATAAATATGAATGGAGTGAACATAATTGTAGATTTGGAGAAAATGCCACAATTACTCAAAGCTATATCTAGAAAATGATACACTACCTTGGAATCTCCACCACAACTGGGGAACTCAAATTCTTTGAATGAACTAGTTATTTTGGGTTAACTGATCAGTTAAATGGATGATCATTGAGTTTTACTGAAGTCCCATTGCATAACTAGTTCCTCCAATAGTTAGAACTAGTTTAACTGAAAACAACTTGAGATAACTGGCTTTGATTGTTACAAATTACCAATCACACATGCTTAACTGAACTCTAACTCCTCCAACTTGAATTTATTGTGTAAACTAGGTGACACAAGCCATATCATACAAGTTAATTGCATCCTAGTTGTCTATTGATGTGGAAATTCATTTTTTCTCAATTTAATCAAGGCAAAATCAAATTGAGAATATTTTGTTGCATCTTTCAACAATCCTTCGGGTGAATCTAATCCATGTTGTCGATGACAATTAAGAGTTCTAGCATAACAATGTGCTGATAACGGCAACAAACGATAAAAGTAGCATTCAAAATAAATGAAACAGTTAAAAAACACATTAAAACACAATCAATGGAGACACGAAAAGTAATCCAACTATGTTACTACTTATCCGTGTTTAGCGAAAGTGCCTCCATCTAAGCACACCTCTATTGTAGTCCTACATCATCCTAAATCCCATCAGTTGTTGTTAGTCAGCATCGCTCTACTTCCTGAAGAACCCATCAATACTGTAAAGATGAACCCATAATCCTTTACCTTTGCCATTTTTACTCTATTGCAATGAATAAAATAAAATTTAAATAAAAAACATAAAAATAACTAAAATATACCTTTTTTTAAATAATAATTATTATTAATAATGATTATAAAAAACAGAGGGTCAACTCAATTGGTTGAGTTTCATAGGGTTTTATCACTATTATTTATATGGTTTTTATTTCTAGATTAGCTTTGGATAGTTGTGGGCTTCTCCAAATTACAATTTCTTCACTTCCATTTCATATTTATCAGGACCTGTCAGAAGTCGTTTATGTAAGGTTGTCGGATCCTTTCTTTGAATCAGTTCATGGAGTTGTCTATAAATATGAATGGAGTGAACATAAATTGTATGATTGGAGATGCACAAATACTCACCCTATAATCAGAATACAACCATAATTAAATAGTTGAATAAATCCTATGAACATTAAATTCTTACTTTTATGACAAATTTCGCATTGCTATGAATAAAATAATTTTAAATAAAAAACAAATACTGAAATATAATTATTTTAAATAATATATTATTAAATTATGATATAGAGGGTCCTCAAATTGGTTGAGTTTCATAGGATTTAATCAACTATTTAACTTATATGGTGTTATAGAGGTCACCCTCAATGTTGAGTTTCATAGGATTTTTTATCACTAATTATTTATGCCACATTTATTGCTATGAATAAATAATTTAAATAAAAACGTAATAACTAGATATAACTTTATTTAATATAATTATTTATTAATATGATTAGAAGAAACAGAGGGTTACCGTCAATGGTTGATTTTCAATAGGATTTTATCACTTTTAAAATTATATGGTTGTTACAGAGGGTCACCTCAATTGGTTGAGTTTCATAGGATTTTTATCAACTATTTAATTTATGACACATTTATATTGCTATGAATAAAATAAAATTTAAATTAAAAAACATAAAAATAACTAAAATAGTTGATAAAATCCTATGAACATTAAAATTCTTACTTTTTGACAAATTTCACATTGCTATGAATAAAATAAAATTTAAATAAAAAACATAAAAATAACTAAAATATAACTTTATTTTAAATAATAATTATTATTAATAATGATTATAAAAAAAAAAACAGAGGGTCACCTCAATTGGTTGAGTTTCATAGGATTTTATCAACTATTTAATTTATATGGTTGTTACAAAGGTTCACCTCAATTGGTTGAGTTTCATAGGATTTTCATCAACTATTTAATTTATGACACATTTCTATTGCTATGAAATAAAATAGTTGATAAAATCCTATGAACATTAAAATTCTTACTTTATGACACATTCCACATTGCTATGAATAAAATTAAATTTTAATAAAAACATAAAATACTACATATAACTTATATTTTAATATAATAATTATTAATAATGATTATAAAAAAAACAGGGTCAGCTCATTGGGTTGAGGTTTCATAGGGTTTTATCAAACTATTTAATTATATTGGTTGTTACAGAGGGTCCACCTCAAATTTTGGTTGGTTTCACTAGGATTTTACCAACTTATTTATTTATGCACATTTTCTTTTTGCTATGAATAATTTAAATTTAAATAAAAACTAAAATACTAAAATATAACCATATAAATTAATAGTTGAGAGAATCCTGATGAACATTTAAAATTCTTACTTTATGACACATTTCAATTGCTTGAATAAAATTAAATTTTAAATAAAACATAAATAACTAAATATACTTTATTTTAAATAATAATAACTATTAATAATGATTATAAGAAAAAACAGAGGGTCGCCTCAATTGGTTGAGTTTCATAGGATTTTATCAACTATTTAATTTATATGATTGTTACAGAGGGTCACCTCAATTGGTTGAGTTTCATAGGATTTTTATCAACTATTTAATTTATAAGACATTTCTATTGCTATGAATAAAATAAAATTTAATTCATAGGATTTTATCAACTATTTAATTTATATGCTTGTTATTTCTAGATATAGCTTTGAGTAGTTGTGGAATTTTCTCCAAATCTACAATTATGTTCACTCCATTCATATTTATAGGACCCTGTCGGAAGTCAGTTTATGTAGTTGTCGGAAATCTTTCTTGGGAAATCAGTTTATGGAGTTGTCCTATAAATATGAATGGAGTGAACATAATTGTAGATTTGGAGAAAATGCCACAACTACTCAACCCTTTATCTAGAAATAACAACCATATAAATTAAATAGTTGATAAAATCCTATGAACATTAAAATTCTTACTTTATGACACATTTCACATTGCTATGAATAAAATAAAATTTAATTCATATGATTTTATCAACTATTTAATTTATATGCTTGTTATTTCTAGATATAGCTTTGAGTAGTTGTGGCATTTTCTCCAAATGTTGCCCTGATGATGGATCCCAGTTGGGATTCGAAACGTTGGCAGAAAAATCTTCTTACTGTGGAATCTCCGATCACTGAATCAAAAATATTGTACCACAGAGGTCTCAAATCCAGAATTATGTTCACTCCATTCATATTTATAGGACCTTGTCGGAAGTCAGTTTATGTAGTTGTTTTTTATGTTTTTTATTTAAATTTTATTTTATTCATAGCAATGTGAAATGTGTCATAAAGTAAGAAAACAATTTGTTGGGCTCTTCATTTTGTGGGGGTAGCCAAATCTAAAGAATGCGACACTTTTTCCTGGAAAGATTTCTCGGATGTCAATTCCTCTTTTTTCGATAGGATCTCTGCTAATACAATTAGAGAAAACTTGTTTGTCGTTGCATTTGGAATTACTAGATGAAGGGGCCCTTTAAGACAATTTTTAAGACAAAAGCAATATTTTATTTTAAAATTTTCAATACAAGGTGCTAGTAAAAAAGGCAAACGTAAAGGATTATGGGTTCATCTTTACACTATTGATGGGTTCTTCAGGAAGTAGAGCGATGGAGACTAACAACAACTGATGGGATTTAGGATGATGTAGGACTACAATAGAGGTGTGCTTAGATGGAGGCACTTTCGCTAAACATGGATAAGTACTAACATAGTTGGATTACTTTTCAAGTCTCCATTGATTGTGTTTTAATGTGTTTTTTAACTGTTTCATTTATTTTGAATGCTACTTTTATCCGTTGGTTTCCGTTATCAGAACATTGTTATGCTAGAACTCCTAATTTTCATCAACAACATGGATTAGATTCACCTGAAGGATTGTTGAAAAATGCAGCACAAGATTCTCAATTTGATTTTGCCTTGATTAAATTGAGAAAAAATGAATTTCCACATCAATAGACAACTAGGATGAAATTAACTTGTATGATATGGCTTGTGTCACCAAGTTTACACAATAAATTCGAGTTGGAGGAGTTAGAGTTCAGTTAAGCATGTGTGATTGGTAATTTGTAACAATCAAAGTCAGTTATCTCAAGTTGTTTTCAATTAAACTAGTTCTAACTATTGGAGGAACTAGTTATGCAATGGGACTTCAGTAAAACTCAATGATCATCCATTTAACTGATCAATTAACCCAAATTAACTAGTTCATGCAAAGAATTTGAGTTCCCCAGTTGTGGTGGAGATTCCAAGGTAGTGTATCATCAGTTGTAGAATAGTCTTGAGTGTATAGGTGTTCCATGCAGTCATATGATCAACCTCAGTAATTGCGTAATCCATTTTGGAAAAATTCCTAAATAATAGGGGAATAATTTCTCAAGGAATTATGTAAAGAAATATGGGCTCAAGTAGAGGCAGAAATTAACTAAGTCTAGGTCAAATATTCTCAGTGAGCAGAGAGATAGGTTATTCATTTTTAGGTTGTGCTCAGTTTAGAAAAAAATTGTAATGCATCTCGTTTCATCATATTAATGCAAGTAAGCATTGGCGTTTTTAGTAGATTTCTTTCCCTAGGAAAAATATTGTGTCTATGTGTGTTATTTACTTTTGCATATCTGAAATTTTTATTCTAAATTGTGAATTAACTTCCACAGAGCAGTGGAGTAGGTTTGTGTCTGTAGTGTCCTATTTTTCTAGTATAGTTTTGTCACTCCTATCAAGGGTTATATACATATGATAAGTTAATCACTTGATTAAGGAATAATGTTTTACATAAATATTTATATTTACTTTTATGTTTATGTATGACAGATTGATCACTGCATTGGGGAACAATATTTTATACAATTATATTTCCTCTTATATGTGGCATCATTGATTATCTATATTAGATGGTTTTGATTAAGTAAAATGTTATACATATGTTTTTCTGTTTGTATTTGATTTATGAAGCAAGTGTATGACATGGATGGTGATCCAAGATTGAGACACATATACCGATGGATTCTCATGGTTATGAGGAATAGATGGTTAATTATGATTTATGGATAATACATGTTTTGTGTGATTATATATGTCTAATATTGTACTAAGCAGGATGTGGTAGAGTACCTGGTCATTTTCCAACAAGGATGTTCCATCATGAATGACTGTGGAAGTCATGCATCATTCTCGGTAAAATGTGATTAAGTTAATTTCATTATGAAATTCATTTGATTCCTCTGATCTATGAGATTGTAATATGTGCAGGTCTTTGAACAAGGCCTTATCAGGGAACCATCAAATGGGTAAAAGCTCATAATTAGTACCATAAGGAGAAAGGCAAAGTTTCAAAGTACAGTAGATGAGAGGGCATGGAAATTAGGGCTTGGAGTCCTAAATCCAAGAAAGATAAAGACGTGGAGTCTTGTATATTTAAGGTATAGAGTCCTGAATATTTAAAAATATCAAGTTGTGGAATTGTAGATCTTTGGAGTAGATCAGGGCACAGAGTCCTTAATCTACTAAGGCAGGGAGACGCATGAAATAGGGGTGTGGAATCCCTATTCTCCAGAATGAAAATACCACTCATGGATGAATTTCCTTAAATAAAATTTCATTCTCACAATTTTCGAATGACTTTCTAAAGATAGAAAGTCATGTCCAGCATCTCAAGCACGACTCTCCAAAAAGAGTAAATCATTTTACATAAATTGGGAATCAAGTGGAGTTGAAGAAAAACGAATCAACTTATCATTAATCAATCCTAATAGTTCAATCTTGGTTGAATCTTTGATATTATTAATATTATTATTATCTTATTATTAAAAAAGGAATTACAAGTCAATTTTATCTCTTCAGTTAATTCACACATCTCCTTCATGAATCTCATGGCTCTCTCTCTCTTTCTTTTAAATAATTCATTATACTATATTTTGTCCAATCATCGAAAAATGGCATATTTATTTTCACTCATTAAAAATATGTCATACAATATGACTCTTATGCTTTCTTTAATGCATACCTCTCCTTAATGGCATAAGTTACACTCCTCTAAATGGAATCAAATTCATTCACATTACTCCTCCTTTATGACAAGAATTGGTTGCTCCTCCTATATATGAGTCTCATGTATTCTCACTTGGGGGAGGAGGAGGCCAAGAGTGGAAGAGACTTGAGGAAAATAGTGAGAGGGAGAGATATGGAGAGTAGACATTTGCATCCATAATAAATATGAAATTATTGTTAAAATCCTAAGATCTCTAGCTATTGAGGTTGGCCATGAGTGGTATTGAGAGGAAGTGAAAATTTGCTTTCTTAGTTTGCCTTGCAAATCTTTCTATTGTTGTCTTTTGGTACTGTTTGTGAGCTTTTGTAGCTTAGGGGTTCTAGGGGGAGAAGTTCTTCTTGGATATGGTTGGGAGGAAAACCGGGTGGTTCACAATGAGTTGGTAAGGATACTAGAATTGGAGCATACTCTCATTGGAGCTAGAGCATACTCCCATTTTTTTGAGTCGTATAAATTCAATGTTAGGTATGTTGACAACATTATATTGTATTTATTTTTGTAGTTCATTACATGGTTTTTCTTATTTGATTGTTGACCAAAACTTAGATGTATATCAAATGCTGCACACTAAATGTTGAAGGAATTTTGCAATAATTGTAGTTTATTTTATGTAAGTTTTTTTGTACAGTTTCATTGCAAGTTGATTTACATCATGTCTCAATGGCTAAAGCATTCAGGCTACCATGATTTTTATGAAAGCATGTTAATAGCATAAATTTGGTCTTTCCTTCTCTTTTTACAGTTGTAGATAAGTTTGCACAATATATGTTTGACAAAAGGGATAAATGATATAGTATGAATTTGTTTTTGGTTGTGGTTTTAAATAATCGCATTTCTAGGCGTCTTTGTTTCGATTTATTTCAACTTCAGGGGGTATCTATACCTTTTGGCCATGTCGCCCCAACTGTGATTTCAAAAAACAGAGTTTTAGAATCCAATTCTGTAAACTTCTGTATTTTACAGATTTGCTGCTGCTGCCTGGTGGTTTGTCTTGTTGTTTCTTTTTGTAACTGTAATTTACCTGGTAATCTCTTTTTATGAGACCAGTCTGTTATATAAACTTGGATATTATTTTAAAGTATCAAGGGCTAATACATTGATAGTTTAATAAACTTGTGACTGCTTGTTTGATAGTTTAATAGTTAGTAGTTTGTTTTGTGATTGCTAACCATTGTTCAAATTTCCCAATGGATGTAGCTACATCGTTGTGAGCTATTTGTAAAAGTTCTTAAATGTTGATAGTCATTATGTGCTTAATTTTTGTATATGCATCAATCTAGATGGATGACAGTTATACTTATGTATTAGGTTCACTTCTTGGCATTACTAATAAAGAAAAAGAAATTATGTAATATTAGATTCATGTTAGTTAATTTTGGTGAAATGACCTTAAGGGTTATGGTTGTAAGTGTTTGACAAAATGCCTCAATGGCTGTACATTTCATTCATGCAAACTATTTGACATAATGCTACAATGGTTGTAGCTAATTACATCTACGAATTGTCTATAAAAATGACTAAGTAAATTTAGGATTTGCAACCAAGGTGTTTCTGGAAATATCTCAAAGAATAAGCATGATGATTCCATTGAATTAAAAATCCATGGAAGGAAAATTGGTTAGGTGAAATGTTGTAATTGTTAGCTCACATATGAATTCATAATAATTGGAAACCACTCCTTTAGAAGTTGAATTATCTTCTTTTTATTCCCTTGTTTTACTAAAGAATTCATAGGCATATTATCTAGAACAAAATCAAATTAGTCACTCTTAAACACTCTTGATTTCAATAAAATGAACAATTAGCTTATTGGAAATTGTGGTTTGTAAATATTGATATTATTTATCACACTAGAGACTCTATCATTGAAATGTGATTTTAAAACTTATGGTTGTAAGTTTTGGATCTTGAAGAATCATGACCCGATAGCCTTAATGGGAAGTTTAATATTACCATGGGTTAGTTAGTTAGTAGAAATTACTATGATTTGTAAAGAATACCAATAAAGACAAAATAAAAATAAAAATGTAGATATATAACCTTGCACTAAAATTTTAAACTTAAATCACATTTTGAGTCAGCCTTAGTATAATACTGATGGTATGTAAGGTGGGACCTTACATATGGTATCAGAGCCAAGTTAAAACTCTAGGACCTAGGGCTTGCCTACTAATATTTATTTACTTACCTAAATTTTTCCTTGGCCAGATTAAGTAATCATTGAGAGAACATCAAGGAGGAGGAAGGAAGTCTCATCTCCACCTCCCCAAGATAAAGAATCTGAAAAAATATCCATCACGGAATTAAGGGATATGATGTTATCTTTCCAAAAGATGACTGAAATCTTGATTAGTAGGGTTGGGGGAAATCCTTCAGTGCCTCGTTCTTCATCTCAATTAGAGAGGCAAGAAATACCATCTGATGGAGATGTACATAGAGAGTTGGAAAAATTTAAGCTTCCTATCTTTAAGGGTACCAAAAAAGGGGAGGTAGCAGAAGCTTGGTTGGAAAACATGCACCTATGTTTTGAGTTGCAAAATTATTCTAGCAACCAAAAGGAAAAGTTGGCTATATACCAACTTAAGGAGAGTGCACTATTATGGTGGAGGAACTTAGAATCCCAATTGGGATACTCCATGTCTACCTTGACATGGGAATGATTTGAAGCGGAATTCGCAAGCAAAGTACCTTTCTACTGAATAATTTGAGAAAAATTGAATGAGTTCCATGATCTTAAGCAAGGAACTAAGACAATCCTTGAATATGAAGCATGATTCATGGAGTTGCTTAGATATGCTACCCATCTAAATATTGAAGCCATCAAGGTAAAAAAGTTTTTGTATGGATTGAATCCTATTATAAAGGAAAACCTACACCTTTTGAGGCCTACTACATTGCATGAGGTAGTGCAACAAGCAATTATAGCTGAGGAAGAATTATTGGGGATAAAAGGGGGGGATAAAACCCCAAATCTATCATTCCATGGGAAACCTCCTTGAAAGGGAGGACAATATGTAAGACATAAGTTAGGTGGTTCACATCATCAGGGATTTCAAAAGAATCATACTTTTAAGAACCAAAGAAATAACCCAAGGCAACATCTTCAACAAAGTAATGATCGCACTCAAGAATCACCCAATAAAAGGGTCGAATTTATGAAAACTACTCCCACTAATGGATGTTGGAATTGTGGAGGACCTCATTATGTGCGAGATTTCCCTGAAAATAAGATTGACGCACAATCAAAGCAGGAACAAGCCACTGTTAGAGATATGGGGAGAGCCCATAGGATTCATGCAGTTATGCAAAATCGCCAGGTCGAGCATCAGTCTACAGTGCTTGAAGCATCAGGTAAGCTAAATGGTATGGTTGTTACTATTTTGATTGATCCTAGTGCAACTAAAAGTTTTATTTCTCCTAATGCTTTATTGAAATTTAAATTGGTGGCGATAGAGCAAAATGATTTTGATCAGGTTCAAATGGCCTCAGGGTGATCTCAAAAGGTTGAATGCTTAGTGAAAGAGTGCCCTTTAGACTTGGGAGTGTGTGTCACAAATGTGAATATTTATGTGATGCCACTTGGTCACTATGTTGTGATAATTGGGATGGATTGGCTTGAAGCCCACTGGGTTGTGCTTAGTTTTTGAAGCAAAACACTTCATTTTTTGAGTGATGAGGGCCAATCTATGGTTATCCATGGGGAAAGGAGACATGTTTCTTTAAGATTTATCTCATTCTTGCAGATGAAGAGAAGTCTTAGGAAATGATGTCAAATGTATGTTGTAATGACTTTAAATGAGGGAGATCTTTCATCCTTTGAATAATATCCTTTCCTTTCAGAATTCTCTGATTTATTTCTAGAGGAGTTGCCTAGTTTGCCTCTAAAGTGGGAGATTGACTTCTCCATAGAGCTAAAGCCTGGTGCTGAACCTATATCCAAAGTTCCCTACTGAATGTCTATTGTTGAATTTTGTGAGTTGCAAGTGAAACTTCAAGAGTTATTGGACAGGGGTATGATTAGACCTAGTGTTTCACCTTGGGGAGCTCTAGTGATATTTGTATAGAAGAAGGATGGATCCCTTCGGCTTTGTGTTGAATACAGGAAGTTGAATCGAGTAACTGTTAGAAATCAATATCATTTACATCACACCGATGATCTATTTGATCAAATCAAGGGAGCCACTGTAATCTCCAAGATCGATCTTCGATCTGGATATCGTCATCTTAGAGTTAAAGAAGAGGATATTTCCAAAACTACTTTTCGAACTCGTTTTGGTCATTATGAGTTCGTGGTTGTTCCTTTTGGGTTATCTAATGCCCTAAGAGTGTTTATGAGTCTGATGAATGGTGTATTTAGGAATTACTTAAACACATTTGTACAAGTGTTCCTCGATGACATCCTAATCTATTCAAAGTCCCCAGAAGATCATGAGCAACACTTAAGATTGGTGTTACAATGCTTAAGAGAAAATAAACTTTATGCAAAAATGTCCAAATGTTCTTTTTTCCAATAAAAAATCCATTATCTTGGACACATTATCTCCATTGAACGCAATGTTGTTGACTCAACAAAGATCGATGCAAATTTAGAATGGACAACACCCTCTAATGTGCATGAAGTTCATAGCTTCATGGGTATGGTAGGATACTATCAAAGATTTGTGGAGGGGTTTTCAAAAATAGCCAGCCATATCACTTCATTACTTAGGAAGGGAGTACGATTTAATTGGACAAATGAGTGTGAGCAAGCATTTTCCAAGCTCAAACAATGTTTGACTACAGCTCCGATACTTAAGGTTCTAGATATGGATAGATCATTCATAGTATGTATCGATGCATCAAAGGATGGATTGGGTGCAATATTATCACAAGATGGTAGGGTGATTGCATATGCCTCTAGGAAATTAAGGACACATCAAGAAAACTATGCAACCCATGATCTAGAACTAGCAGCTATAGTTCATGCCTTACGACTTTGATGAAATTATCTAGTGGGAAAGAAATTTGAGTTGAAAACAGATCATAGAGGTTTGCAACATATATTTACTCAAAGTGATCTAAATTCTAAGCAAAGAAGGTGGTCAAAACTCCTAAGTGAATATGATTTTGACATAACTTATATCAAGGGTACATTGAATAAAGTAGCTAATGCACTCAGTCTAAGACCACAAATATTTTCAGTAATTCCATTGAAGATTGATTTATGGGAGCACATATTGAGCGAAAAA
>APFE031460097.1:0-26422 GCA_000404065.3 Pinus taeda | reverse complement strand
AAATTAGCAGTTTAGAATCATCTATTCATTTAACAAGATCAGAAATGATGCATTTATCAGCCAAACTCCAAAAGCTTATTTCTGAATATGATGATGTTAATTCAAAATTGGCAAGAGTTCTGTTGAAGGATATTCCGGAAAAAATTCCCATGAAATCTAAGGAAGTAGATTTGGTAAACATCATGGGAATAGGAGATAAAGTGGTAATCCCTTTGAAAATCAAGTTGCCAAACGTCAAGGAATACACTTTAGATGCACAAATTGATTCTGGAGCAATGTGCAGTTGCTGCAAATTTGGTGCAATTCCTTCCTACTACTGGCAGCCTACCAAACTGTCCTTCAGAGCTGTAAATAAGGAATTGATGCAGATTAACTATATATCTCCTGATTTTCCAGTTTATTTGAATCATGTACAAACTTATGTTACATTGTACAGTTTTGACACGGGGTCAGATATCTTGTTGGGACAAGATTTTTTAAAAAGATTCCTACCAGTTACATTTGGGACAAATTCTGTTTCATTCACAACTAATCAAGGACCAGTGATGATTCCAGCAAAGAATGAATACCAGCTAAAGGTCGACCCCATCGAAGAAGATAATTTGCAGGACACTATGCAGGACCTCGCAAAAATTCAAAAAATTGTCAAACATGCCGAAATACACGGACAAAAGACATTACAGGCAATCTCGGATAAGCTACGTCAAGATTGCACAGCAAGCAGGCCAGATGTTTTCTGGACCAGGGAAAAATATTTTGTAGCATTACCTTACAAAGAGGGGTATCTTCCTAAAGCACAGAAAGCAAGTGCTAATCATATGTCACCCACTGAACAAGATTTGTGCAAACAAGAAATTCAACAGCTGCTACAACAAAATCTGATTGAACCTTCCAAAAGTCCATGGGCCTGCCCAGCCTTCTATGTCAACAAACACAATGAGCAAAAACGTGGCAAGAAGAGGTTGGTAATTAATTACAAAATATTGAATGAAGCTCTCATGCCTATCAGGTATCCTCTTGCCAATAAAGAATTATTGCTTGCTAAAATAGCTAATGCCAATGTTTTCAGCAAGTTTGATCTAAAAAGTGGGTTTTGGCAAATTGGCATCCTTCCAGAAGATAGGTATAAAACAGCATTTACAGTTCCTCATGGCCAATATCAATGGACAGTTATGCCATTTGGTTTAAAAAATGCTCCATCTGAATTCCAAAAGCGGATGGAAGATATTTTTGGAGGGGTAGAATATGTCATTGTATATATTGATGATTTGCTTGTATTTAGCAAGGATGTAAATACTCATAAGAAGCACTTAGAAAACTTTTATGAAATGGTATATAAGCATGGTCTAGTTCTATCTGACACAGAAGAGAAGTTTCAGATTGGGAAAGTCAGAATAGATTATTTGGGATTGCATATAGAACGAGGTAACATCGAGCTTCAGCCTCATGTTCTTCTCCATCTTTTAAAGTTCCCTGATACTCTCCTTGATAAAAAAATGCTTCAAAGATTTTTAGGTTGCTTGAATTACATCCGACAGTTCTATGAAAAGCAATCTGAAGACATGGAAAGAAGGTTATTCTTCGTATTGTCTTTATATTATCTTTAGGTAGTATAGTTCTTATAAGAGTAAATGACATACAAATATTAGGCTAGTTCTCCAAAATGGTTGAAATGAAAAAGAAATTAGTTATTCATTGAATTCTAAGTCAAATATGAATCTTACTATTTTTAAATTATAGAATGTGACTATTGGGACCGAAGTTGATATTTTCTTGGATCCCTCTCATCGAGAGGTGTAGAATTGATCTAAAGATCATTCGATTCCGATAAGTATTCATGGAAATATGAATTTATTTGTGTTATGGGACAAATCGTCAAAGTCAGCCAACAACCAAATAAACCCCACTTGTGCTCAACGTTTTAGTATAAATAGAGGTGGCCTTCAAGTCATTTCAACACACTTGGGATCTCTTCCTCTCTACTTGTCTTTGGGTTTTAGTAGGACAGGTGATCATAAGGGATAACGCTGCCCTAATCTAGAGGGCAGAAGCCGAAACTACCAAGAACTGCCAGAACAGCCAGGAAAGCTAACGCAGAGAGCAGAAGCCGAAACTGTTGGGAACTGTTGGAACAACCAAGAAAGCTGACGCAAAGGGCAAAAGCCGGAACTGCAGGGAACTGCCATAAAAGCTGACGCAAAGGGCAGAAACTGGAACTGCCGAAACAGCGAGGAAAGTTGATGCAGAGGGCAGAAGTCGGAACTGTCGGAAACAACTGGAACTGTCGGGAACTATCGGAACAGCCAGGAAAGTTGACGCAAAGGGCATAAGCCAGTACTGCCAAGAAAGCTAATGCAGAGGGCAGAAGCTGGAACTGCCGCGAATAGCCAAAACTGTTGAGAACTGCCGAAACTGCCAGGAACATTGACGCAAAGTGCAAAAAAGGCTAATGTAGCCCCTAGAGGTTGACGTTGGGGTTTTTCATGGGGCAAATTGGAGCTAAGGAGCTGTCAGAGTGTTTATCTGAGGTTTCAGCTGGAGCATTTGCCTCCGAAGGAGAACAACATGCAAGGGACAACTAACTAACATCGGGACATTTGTATGCCCTTAGCAACAAGTACACCAAGCATGCAAGGGACAACAAACTAATATTGGGACAGCAACATGATACTCAATGCAGCAAGCATGTATTGGTACAACTAACATGCAATGGACAACTAACAAGCATGCTAAGGACAACAAGCAAGCAAGGTGCAACTAGCACATAGGTCAGTATGGCAACATGGTGCAGCAATGGCACATAATGCAGTACAGTGATGGGTACAATCATGATTTAATGAAGCATGATGAGATCAGCTAGTGTGTGGGTGCACATGGTGCAGCGATGTGACCAAAATGCAGCACAACGATAGGTGAAGGAGTCACCTTTGGAGAATCAGTTGAAGCGCAGTGTCTTCAACTGATCTCATGTATCATCTCTTAGTGATTTATGCTCTTTATCTATATAGTCAAGTGTTGACTTCTGTTGTAAACGTCACTTCTCTCTCTGTTGAACTATTTGGAAGAACATATAAGAAGAATTGATCAAGGGTTTCCCCACATTGGTTTTGTCCCTGGCATAGCGCCACATCTTGTGTCCTCTTGTCTTGTGATGCAAGAGCATGTCACTTAGAGGGAAAAATCTTCACACATATTCCAAAAATCCAAAAAAAAATCTACAAGCAAGGGAGTGAGGTCCTTTAGCCAGCAAATTTTCATGCTTTTCTAGCTTAGGAAAATGATAAAATTAAGAATAAAGATCAAGTTGTAATAAGTCGCTTTATAAAAGATGTAGTAACTTCTAACGTAGTCCCTAGAGGTTGACGTTGGGTTTTTTCATGGGGCAAATTGGAGCTAAGGAGCTGTCAGAGTGTTTATCCGGGGTTTCAACCAGAGCATCTGCCTCCGAAGGAGAACAACATGCAAGGGACAACTAACTAACATCAGGACAGTTGTATGCCCTTAGCAACAAGTACACCAAGCATGCAATGTTACAGCAAGCATGCAAGGGACAACAAACTAATATTGGGACAGCAACATGATACTCAGTGCAGCAAGCATGTATTGGTACAGCTAGCATGCAATGGACAGCTAGCAAGCATGCTAAGGACAATAAGCATGCTAAGGACAACAAGCATGCTAGGGACAACAAGCATGCAAGGTGCAACCAGCACATAGGTCAGTATGGCAACATGGTGCAGCAATGACACATAATGCAGTACAGTGATGGGTACAATCATGATTAATGAAGCATGATGAGATGCAGCATAGTGATGATGGGTGCAGCATGATGACAAAATGCAGCACAACGATAGGTGAAGGAGTCACCTTGGAGAATCAGTTGAAACAGCATGTCTTCAACTGATCTCATGTATCATCTTCTTAGAGATGATTTATGCTCTTATCTAGGTAAGTCAAAGTGTTGACTTCTGTTGTAAACGTATTATCTCTCTCTCTGTTGAACTATTGAAGAACATATAAGAAGAATTGATCAAGGGTTTCCCCACATTGGGGTTTGTCCCTGGCTAGCGCCACATCTTGTGTCCTCTTGTCTTGTAATACAAGAGCATGTGACTTAGAGGGAAAAATCTTCACACATTCCAAAAATCCAAAAAAAATCTACAAGCAAGGGAGTGAGGTCCTTTAGCCAGCAAATTTTCATGCTTTTCTAGCTTAGGATAATGATAAATTTAAGAATAAAGATCAAGTTGTAATAAGTCGCTTTATAAAAGATGTAGTAACTTTATTGCTTTAAATCACTTATGTAAAAGCCATGTTTTTGTAAAGGATAATGGCCGAGAAGGCTCTATCTATTAATTATAAATAAAATAACAAGACGCTCTAGAGCGAGCGGGCCAGAAGCATTATCATTTGAAGAAAAAAAAACTCTCTCTGCATCTGATTATTGACTTGACTCTCTGTTAATTGGTATTTTATACACGTATCAGTCTTGGTTCTGTGTGATTCTGCGTGTATTAATGGAGATTCAATTGTTGTTTTTCAATTAACTCTTAATATAAGACCTATTGGGGAGTTTTCCCTTCATATCAGCGAGCGCAGGCTTCTTAAATGCATTATTAAGTCCCACAAATAAAACTCTGTTTTACTTAGAGAAATCGAAAAATTCACTTACGCAGAGTATAGTTTTGGACCTGAAATTCTATTAGATTTGGTTCATACCCATATCGGGTCCGAACCAATATCGCATCGCAAGACCTCAAGTGGAGCAGAAGACCATTTAAAGCGTCGAACTCCGATGGCGTGACACTACCAGAGCCAAAACGGTATAGGGAGACTTTAATAAGTTATTGGGTCCGCAATTGTTATCGCCTCGCAAGGTGGGAGCGGAAAGAGTCAAGCCTTTGGAACAATGGAGTCACTGATTGCGATCTCCGATAACACCATGTGTTATCGCATCGGAGAAGGAGGATTGAAAGGGGCCGATAGTGTATATTGCGTATAATGCAATACTTTAACAATTACCGTGTCGATAGTGTAATTCTTCGGAATTCACACAAAGTCTGTTTATAAGCCGTGACTGTGATTAAAAGCGTCAATAGTAGTGTATTTTGTTCCTTTGGAACAAAATCCCCGCCAATAGTGTATTTTGTTCCTTTGGAACAAAATCCCCGCCAATAGTATATTTTGTTCCTTTGGAAACACAATTTCCCCATTTATTAAAGCGTCGATAGTATTTTTGTGTAAATCCTATGGATTTACAGTTCCGATAGGAATAGAGGCCAGTTTGCTAATTGTGAACCATAACCAAGATAGGGGTGATTGGGGAAAAACCCATGAGGCCATCAGTTTTACTGTTAGATGACTGATAGGCAATCAGAAGAAGAAAGTGAGATTCAGCCTGAAATTGAAGAATTTATAGCCAGATTTGAGAGGTTGTCCATATCGCCTACACCCAAGCCACCATTAGTGGTATCAGAGGAGTCAGCTGACATTGCATTGAATCTCAGAAGCAGGAGAAGGAAAGTTACTATGGCTTTCAGATTTGGAAAAGGACGAGGACGTGGTGGAAGAAGACAGCCTGTTGCAAAAGCTGAAGTAATGGAAGTTGTGCAACAGATGCAAGTTAGATTGGATGCATTAACAACAGGCAGGAACACAAATGATGGAGATGTTAGTGAACCTGAAGTTGAAGCTGCAAAGGAGGAAGCTGTAACAGTTACTCTTGAGATGAAATTCTTTCAGTCAATGTTGAGATCCACAGCCAGGCCAAAGACAGAGGTATCAATATATGAAAGAGGACTGAATCCAAAAGAATTGATAGACTGGATTAATGGCATGGAGAAATTCTTTGATTATGAAGAAAGAGAAGATGAGAAGAAAGTGAAGTTTGTTGGCACCAAGCTAAAAGGCCATGCAGTGCTTTGGTGGGATGGTGTGCAGGCAGAAAAGAAGAGACTTGGCAAGCAACCAATCAAGAATTGGAGCAGGATGGTAGCAAAACTAAGAGGTAAGTTTCTGCCAAGTGATTATCAGCAAACCTTGTTTAAACAAATGCAAAATCTTAGACAAAGATATTTTACAGTGAAAGAATACACAGAGGAGTTCTACAAGGTAAGCATAAGAGCTAGAGAAGCCCAGGATACATATGAGAAGGTGGCTAGATATATGAATGGTCTTAGGATGGACATTCAAGATGAGATAAGTCTACTGTCTCCTAAAACAGTAGAGGAAGCTTATCAGATAGCACTGAAAGCTGAAGAAAAACTCATGAGGAAGCAGTCTGCTAGAGGGACAGGTACTTTCTGAGGAAGGGGAAGTCAAGGTGGTAGAGGAAGATCTACAACACCTAAAGATGGAGCTAGTAGCAACTCAACCCAGCATGCACCCACAGGTGGTGATGCAAGAGGCAGAGGGAGTTTTTCTAGAGGAAGAGGCAGAAAAATAAGATGTTACAGATGTAACAAACTGGGACACAGAACTTTTGAGTGCCCAGAGAATGCAGAAACAAATAAGAGGAATGCCATTATTGCTCAAGCCGAGGGAGAAGCACCAACAGCAACAATGACAGAAGAAGAAAATATATCAGAAAGAGGAGAATCTTTGGTAATTAATAAAGTTTTTCTCAAGCCAGCAAAGGAGGTGGTTGAACCATCACAAAGAAAGACTTTATTCAGGCCAGTGTGTAAAGTCCAAGGGAAATGTTGCCAGATGATCATTGATAGTGGCAGCACTGATAATTTGGTCTCTACAGAAGTGGTGTAGAAATTGAAGCTGAAAACAATGAAACATCCAACACCTTACAAGGTGTCATGGTTGCAAAAGGGACATCAATTGTTGATAAATGAATAGTGTGAAGTGGAATTTCAGATGGGCAAGTATAAAGATAAAATTGTATGTGATGTGATGCCAATGGATGTGTGTTACATATTGCTTGGAAGACCTTGGCAATATGACACAGGAGCCATGCATGATGGAAAAAGAAACACCTACAAGTTTGGAAAGGATGGTGTCAATCATACGTTGTTGCCTCTACAAGAAGAAGATGTACTAGGAAAGAAGACTGATCCAAAAACTCTGTAACTTGGAAAAAAGAATACTTGAAGCGAATTGAAGAAAACAAGGTAAATTTTGTTGTAATTTGCCAGCCCAAGGTAATAATGACTTCTACTAAAATTTCTGATTTACCCGTTGAAATTCAAGAAATGTTGGAGAAATATTGTGACATTATTGTTGATGATTTGCCAAATGAGTTGCCACCCATTGGAAGAATTAGCCATCATGTAGATTTGATTCCTGGAGCAAGTCTACCTAACAAAGCAGCTTACAGAACGACTCCTACAGAAAATGAAGAAGTTAGAAAGCAAGTGCAAGAATTGTTTGACAAAGGGTTGATCAGAGAAAGCTTGAGTCCTTGCACAGTACCAATGGTGCCAAGTCCAAAGAAAGATGGAGGCTGGAGAATGTGTACAAATTCAAGAGCCATTAATAAAATCACAATCAGGTGCAAATTTCCTTTGCCTAGAATTGAAGATGTTCAATTTAATGGATTGCTTGAGTGGAGCAAAGTATTTTTCAAAACTATATCTTAAAAGTGTGTTATCATCAAATAAGAATAAGAGAAGGGGATGAGTGGAAAACCGCTTTTAAGACAAATGAGGATTGTATGTGTGGAGAGTAATGCCTTTTGGGTTGTCAAATGCACCAAGTACATTTATGAGACTAATGAATAAAGTTCTTAAAGAGTTCATTGGTAAGTTTGTAATAGTATATCTGGACAATATATTAGTTTATCGCAGGTCTAAGGAGGAGCACGTAAGACATCTAACTTATGTTTGCAAAGGCTGCAGCAAGAGAAATTATTGCTGAATTTGAAGAAGTGTTCATTCATGAAAGAAGAGCTAGTGTACTTGGGTTTTGTTATTTCTGATGAAGGGCTGAAGATGGATCAAAGCAATTATGGAGCGGCCTACACCCGAGAGTGTTTTTGAGGTAAGGAGTTTTCATGGTCTTGCTAGCTTTTATAGAAAATTCATAAGAATTTTAGTAAGATAAATGCACCTATTATTGAGACCATAAAGAAGGACAAATAGCCATTTAAATGGACTGCTGAAGCAAAGAAAAAATTTCAGCTGTTAAAAAAGAAAATTACTGAAAAGCCTATTTTGGTTCTGCCTGATTTTAACAAACCTTTTCAAGTGAAGTGTGATGCCAGCGAAGAAGCAATTGGAGGTGTTTTAAGCCAAGAAGATAGACCAATAGCCTATTTTAGTGAAAAGTTGAATGATTCAAAGAGGAAGCGTTCTTCTTATGACAAGGAGTTCTACACAGTTGTGTAGTCATTAGAATAATGGAGGCATTATTTAATGTAAAAGAATTTATCCTTTATTCAGATAACCATGCACTACAATTTATAATGCAGCAGCCAAAGCTCAGCCAGAAACATGCTAAATGGGTAGAGTATCTCCAAGGTTTCCATTTTGTTTTGAAGCATATAAATGGCCAATCAAATAAATTTGTGAATGCCTTAAGTAGGAGGAATGTATTATTTCAAGAGAGTCAAATCCAAGTGTTGGGTTTTGATTTTCTTAAAGAATTGTATGAGACTGATTCAGATTTTAAAGAAGCATTTGAGGCTTCTAAAAATCCTGTTTTGACGGATAGGAGTAGATGGTTGGATTACTTCTTACAAGATGGACTATTGTTTAAGAAAAATCAGTTGTGCATACCAAAATGTTCAATGAGGGAGAATGTAATTAAAGAAAAGCATAGTGGAGGACTTGCAGGACATTTTGGCATAGAGAAGACCTATGAACAGCGAAACAGATTTTATTTCTGGCCGAAAATGAAATCTACAGTGGAGAAGTATGTGAAAACTTGCAAAATTTGTCAATATGCAAAGGGAAGGAGCCAAAACATAGGTTTGTATATCCAATTACCAATTCCAGATAGGCCTTGGGATATGGTAAGTATGGATTTTGTGTTGGGCTTACGAAAGACTCAAAGAGGTAATGATTCAATTTTTGTTGTAGTGGACAGATTTTCAAAAATGGCACACTTTATTCCATGTTATAAAACTAGTGATGCTTCTCACATTGTTAATTTGTTTTTTAAGGAGATTGTAAGATTGCATGGGTTGCCCAAAAGTATTGTCTCAGACAAGGATTCCAAATTTGTTGGACATTTCTGGAGGACATTATGGAAGAAGCTGGGAACTAAATTAAGTTTCAGTTCTGCCTATCATCCACAAACTGATGGACAGACTGAAGTGGTGAACAGGAGTTTAAGCAATCCTTTAAGGAGCCTTATTACAGAACATCCAAAGCAAGATCAAGTGTTAGCACAAGCTGAGTATGCATATAATGACTCACCTAACAGGAGTACAAGACAGAGTCCATTCCATATTGTTTATGGAATGCATCCAAGAGGAATATCTGAATTAAGAAATCTGAGAAAAGAAGAGATGAGAAGTGCAGAGGATGAAGATTTTGCTTCAGAAATGCAAGCAATACATGAACAAGTGAAGCAACAACTGCAAGATAGCAACATCAAGTATAAAACCAGAGCAAACATGAGAAGAAGAGAGGTGAACTTTGAAGTTGGAGATTTGGTTTTAGGACATCTCAAAAATGAGAGGTTTCTAAAGGAGTATGCAAACTGAAATTCAAGAAAATTGGACCATGCAGAGTGCTAAGAAAGTTTTCTACAAATGCATATGAGATTGTGTTACCCCATGATGTTGGAATATCACCATTTTTTTATGTTACAGACCTGTACAAGTATGAAGGTGAAAATGCAAATGATACAGCACCCGCACAAGAGAACCAAGAGATTAACTGGGTAAAATAGTTACCCACAGCAAAGGAGTTGCAGCCAGAAAGAATTCTGGACAAGAAGGTGTTTAAGAAGACAAGGGGACGAGAGTACTTCCAGTATTTGGTAAAATGGAAGGGACAGCCAACCGCTAAAGCTACTTGGGTTACAGAAGATATGCTACAAAAACTGGGCAGTTCTGTAGATGAACTCATGGACAAGAACCCATGAAGAATTTTGTCCTCAGGAGTCTCATGCAGGAGCATGTGACTTAGAGGGAAAAATCTTCAAACATATTCCAAAAATCCAAAGAAAAATCTACAAGCAAGGGAGTGGGGTCCTTTAGCCAACAAATTTTCATGCTTTTCTAGCTTAGGATAATGATAGAATTAAGAATAAAGATCAAGTTGTAATAAGTCGCTTTATAAAAGTTGTAGTAGCTTTATTGCTTTAAATCACTTATGTAAAAGCCATGTTTTTGTAAAGGATAATGGTCGTGAAGGCTCTATCTATTATAAATAAAATAACAACACACTCTACAGCGAGAGGCCGGAAGCATTATCATTTGAAGAAAAAAAATCTCTCTGCATCTGATTATTGACTCTGTTAATTGGTATTTTATACACGTACCAGTCCTGGTTCTGTGTGATTCTGCGTGTATTAATGGAGATTCAATTGTTGTTTTTCAATTAACTCATAATATTAGACTTGTTGGGGAGTTTTCCCTTCATACTGGCGAGCGCAGGCTTCTTAAATGCATTGTTAAGTCTCGCAGATAAAACTCTGTTTTACAGAGAGAAATCGAAAAATTCACTTAGCCGGAGTATAGTTTTGGACATGAAATTCTATTTGATTTGCTTCATACCCATATCGGGTCCGGACCAATATCGCATCGCAAGACCTCAAGTGGAGCGAAAGACCATTTAAAGCGTCGAACTTCGATAGCGCGACACTACCGGAGCCCAAATGCTACAGGGAGAAGTTATCGAGTCCGCAATTGATATCGCAAGGTGGGAGTGGAAAGAGTCAGGCCTTTGGAACAGTGGAGTCGCCAATTGCGATCTCTGATAACACCATGTGTTATCGCATCGGAGAAGGAGCGTTGAAAGGGGTCGATAGTGTATATTGCGTATAATGCAATACTTTGACTATTACTGTGCCGATAGTGTAGTTCTTCAAAATTTACACAACCTATTTATAAGCCGTGACTGTGATTAAAAGCGTCAATAGTGTATTTTGTTCCTTTGGAACAAACCCCCCGCCAATAGTATATTTTGCGTTGAAAACGAAGTTTCCCCATTTGCTAAAGCGCCAATAGTATTTTTGTGTAAATCCTATGGATTTACAGTTCCTATAGGAACAGAGGCCAGTTTGTCAATTGTGAACCATAACCAAGATAGGGGTGATTGGGGAAAAACCCATGTGGCCGTCAGTGTTACTGTTAGATGACTGACAGTGATACGCAATCAAAAGAAGAAAGGGAGATTCAACCTGAAATTGAAGAATTTATAGCCAGATTTGAGAGGTTGTCCATATCACCTGCACCCAGGCCACCATCTTGGCTTGTCTTCTGCGATTTATATTTATGTTCTATCTGCAATTTACTTTAATGATGATGTGATTTCTAATTTGGAAAAGATATTGAGCTAACTGTGAAAATTGAAATAAATTGCTCTAGCATAGAACATACCTAAAATTAACATGGTATCAGAGCTGAGGTGAAGACAAAGCCCAAGCAAGAGTGAAAGAGCAATCATCGAAGACAGTTGGGAAAGGACAAAGGATCAATGGGCTCCTCATCCCTCTTCAAATTCACCAACGGTGAAGTCGAAGCATGGAATATTATCAGGATGGCATAGGCACCAACAACAACAAATTCCAACTGCTAAAACTAAGCTGAGACACCCAATTTTTGTGAATTTTGTTGATTTTGGGAGTTGCTGCCCAAAAAGCCTTTTGAAATTTGTATTATGTGGTTTCCCAAGCCTTTCAAAAGTAGGTGACTTTATATAATAGAAACATGTATGCCGCCAAACAAAACACACAAAATTTTCCACACAGGAGGCCCCAGTCCCAAAATGGCGGTGGTTCCCTTTCATAGAAAATACTTAACAGGATTAGGCCTAAAGCCAGCAAAAATTCACATATGATTTGCAATGGCCACACTTGGAGAATAAGTTAATATAACTCTAGATGTAGAGAATCCTATATTAATGAATAAATGCAAAATAACTGCAGACAGCAGGAGAGAGAATGAAATAATATGAATAATTTGGAGGTTTATCTACACTAGCGAATTGTTTGGTTACACCATAAGTCAGGGTATCCAAGATGTGCTTAGGTGGGCTGCCTGTGGCCAAGCCATCCTTCTTTGAATCTTTAATGTCTAGTCAGCCATACATTTTTTTCCCGTTAATGCTGGCCAATCCCTAATTCTTCTCATATGTGAAGCAGCTTCCCTTAAGAGGGAGCTAATGCTGGCCAATCCCTAATTCTTCTCATATGTGAAGCAGCTTCCCTTAAGAGGGAGCTCCCGCCTTACCTTGTTTCCCCTCAATTAAACAGTCATTAATCACCTCTAATATCACACTCACTTCATATTCATTAAGTATGCATTCTTCTTTCTTTTCCTGCATCAGAACTAGTGTCATAACAGTTCGGAGCAAAAGTAGGGGATGACTTACGAAATTATTTATTGATGATTGAGTTTCTCTGTAAGGAACTTCTCAAAAGACCTAGTATAAAAAAGAATAAAACTTGAGAATAGTCTTTGGGCCCATAAAGCCACAAAAATGACAATATCCTATAGCCTATAAGGCTCAAAGACCATCTTTATAATGTTGAAAGACAACCCTTGACAGGGAAGAATGGACTAATTTTCTTGAGACTTGATTTGAGATGTTCAATTCTGAAATTTTGCAGCAGAGATTAATCAAAAAGAGAAGCAAATATGAAAGGAAGACTATAAATGTTGGATTTTGGTGTCACTACTGTTTATATATTTGAGAGGTTCTGCACTTTGATGTGCCTTAACGCTTAAAAAGATTAGATTGAAATCTTTGGCAACAATTGGACTCTAAAATATTTCAAATCTTCGAACTTATAAATTTCACTACTGTGCTATTTATTTTAAATTTGACAATAGCCAAGGAGATGAAATAAGTTCTTGGAGGAAGAATGTTGTTTCTATGCTTATTTTCTGTTAAGTTTTCTCTTCTTCACCTTGCCTGCAGGTTAGGCTCTTATCAAATTGATGTCATTTTGTGGTATGAGAGCAACCGAGCTTTGATACCACAGGTTTTTTTTTCAAATTCCCTAAATTCCAAGTGCAATGATTCCTCTGTTCATTAGTGTGAATTCTTGTTGCACAAACCACATTTTACAACTTAATTCCAATTTGTCAGTCTTTGGTGGAATCAACAGCCAAATTGGCTCTTGCCCTCTTCACTTATACACCGCATTGGCTTGAGTTCTGTGTAAACCACCTACAACCAACATTTTAGTGTCTCCAAGCCTGTGTGTTTTACCCATCATTACAATTATTCACATATAAACAAATATATAAATTGTTTTGAAATGCTTATGCTGATTGCTGGGTTGCTGTTGAAATTTCAACTACCAAAAATAAAAGAGCTTGGTCGTGGAAGAAATCAATTAAATGATGAAATCCTTAGCTTTTATTAACAGATTGCTAGATCATTATATATTGAGGTGAACAAAAGTATGTCTGGCATATGATGCGTAATTTGGAAAGGAAAGAACAGCAGCTACAATATCCGTGTCGTTGCCTCCATTCCCTATAGCAGAAGAAGCATTTAAACTGCAGTTTGACTAAACAGCAAAATGTCACTTAGGATCTGTGCATCGAACCTTTATTCTGGGCAGTTTTGACTCCAGAGTTTAATGACATCTGAGAATTAGGATGAGTGGTAGCAACTAGAGGAGGTCGGTACTACCTTTGAAATACAGTTCTGAATCTGAGATTATTTCAAGTGTTACCTCTGTAGATAAGCTGCAGAGTCCTTTTCCAAAGCTATGTCAGTTGAAACTAGAGATTTTCTTGTGTCAAGCATTGTCCGACACATGTTCTTTTGGATTTGAAAACTATAGAAGATGCTAAAGAAGGGACAGAAGTGGAAGGGCACATTCTGTCAGCTTGCAAACAAGTGCAAAGAACATTGCCCTTACCATTATCATTAGGTCTATTCCAAAGGATTGGCCTTATCTAAAATCATCCTCAGATTTTGTTGGTATATTTGTCACAGAAAAGATTTTTTTTAATCAGCTGGAAATTACTAGTTGCTTCTCATTTTTCACGTATTATTCTTGGACACAATTACAGTAAATATTATGCTAGCTAATAGCATTTTGGCATGGGCATAACTACTATGGCGATGCTTGGTATTGCAGCAAGAGTTTTGACAATGGATGTCTTGATGCCAAAGCTAATAATGTTAGGGGCATAATGAGATTCGAAGGATTGTCATTTGCCTAACACTTAGAGGGGATTCTTCTTTGGCAAACTTTGGTGGAACAGAGAACATGGATCTTGACTGCTTCATATAAATTCCAAATTCAATAAGATAAGTAGCACTGTGAGAGTGTTCTTCAGGCCTGTTCTGGAGTGTCCAAAACAACCATATAAGGGGGTGGACATCGCAAGCAAGAGGCAATTCAGGAATGCCAACAGCTGGGACCATGTGGATGTATCAAAGTCCCAATACTTCCCACGGGCAGCTTGGTGAAGCACTGTACAACCATACACATAAGTATTGGTTTTTGGTTTTTGAATGTAAATTTATTTCCGAGTAACAATTACATTTTGAAATTGAAAACTCCTGAGAATAAGGTAAATATTATATAGTAAAGACTCTAACATATCTATTTTCCTGATGGCTAAATAGGAACAGCTAACAAACAAGGCGTGCAGTGAGTACCTGACACAAAGCAAAGTTCAAGGCAAAAGAATTTGATTTTACATGGGTATATCATGCACTGAGGACAGTGCAAAAATAAGGGGGAGGGGAATGTAACACCCCCACGATGACCCCTATATGTACTTGTACACATTATTATGAGGTTGGCAAGCCAAGTTATGTTGGGCCTATGTGCTTACATTTTCTATGTTATGAGGCATGCATGCCTGCATATATAAATGTGTTAGATCGATGAGCCAGTGTACAAACGTGTTTTAACGCTAGGGTGTATGTGTGGTGAGGCCAGAGAACCTGTGCATTGAAAGGCTAGCAAGCTTAGTAGACATAACAAGCTAAATTAATAAAATAACACGACGACTACAAACCATGGGATAAAAAGATTATGGGGGGTAGGACTCCACAAAAAGATAAAGGTGAGGTGGTGAAACTAGACATGGTTCCTAAGCAAAATAATTATTTGGTTATAATATTCCTAAAAGTAATTTTAGGAATAATATTAAAATAGTATAATCCTAAACTATAAATAAAAGGTAAAGGGAGGGGAATAGGAAGCATACAACTTTCTTTTCCATCAAAGACTGCCAAGGGATGATTGTGGACTTGGTTATGGGGAGAACCAGAGGATCGCTAGCTATTGTACCCCGAGGATCCTAGGCAGATCTGAGTATGAGTACAGTTCTCCTTGGGCTACCTCGAGGAAGGCTTAAGCCCTAGAGGGAGGACTGTAGGGACAAGTGTCCTTGTATGTATATAGAGGGTACTTGGAGACCCCCCAGGGCAACAGGAACTCCTAAAAGCCACAAAGATTTGAGACATCCCTGGCCAACCAAGCTGGAAACACTAGGGGGTATTGGCACAACCCATTAGCTACAGGTGCAGAGAAGGGGGTGCACTACCTTGGTAATGTGCGATGAAGGGGGGATGTAAGTTAATTGGTTGGATGTTGTTGCGGTTTGGCACCTTGGGCCCATTCATATTCTGAACGTATACCTAGCTTGAATAGTTGTTGGCATTGTGGAGTCATGGCCCTAGCGCGAGGATGGCCCACTACTAAGAGAGTTAGAGTAGCACAGTCTATGGTTGGATCGTACATCTGAGGTATGTAGCTAGTCAATGGCTTTATCAAATCGGTATTGAATATACTTTGTTGTTTATGTTTTATGACTTTTGATGCACATTATTAACTATTTCAGTGATGTTATACATGTCTTTTCATTATGTTATGATCATATAGATATTAGTAAGAGTCGCATCACCCTAGCGGGATAGTTCGGGGGTATTAGAATGAATTTGCAAATTGGAGATAGATTGGTCAATGTTTTCTTGACCATATTGGGTGTTTTTTTGGCATTCTTCCATAGGATGTTGAAGTTCTTTTAATAGCTTGGGGCCACCCTTCAACATAGCCTAATGGCAATGTCTACTTACTTGGAAAACACCCTATTTAGGAGGAGTGTTGTGCATCTTGGAGGAGGGAAAGGCCTCTATAGCATGGGATAGCTGGGATTCTTAGCTAGGAGCTTGGAGTGGTAATATCCACGACTTGACCCCCCTAGATTGCAATGTACTTGTACACACAAAACTTAGGCTGGTGAGTCGTTATATGTTAATTAGGCTCGTGAGTTGGGTTCTATTGGGCTCTACATACCCTTATTTGTACATATATGTTTTAAGGCCAATGTGTCCACGTAATTGGGTCAGAGAACCTATATTATTAGGCTGGTGAACCGAGTTCCATTGAGACCTGCATGCCTATGTATGTATAATGTGTCAAGCTAGTGGGCTAGAGTACTTACGAGTTTTAAGGCCAGAGTGCCTGTGTGATCAAACCAAAGATCCTATGTGGTAAAAGGCCAATGGGCCTAACAAACATATTATTACTATAATCATATAATACTATAACATTATAATATAATCATATAATATTATAATATATTACTATAATAAAAAGTAAGGGTACACCATACTTACAAGAAGTGGTTCCTCTATTCAATTGATCATGATCAGTGAAGGGACAAGTGTCCCTGAGTAAGAGTCTAGAGTGTACCTGGAGACCCGTGAGGGCAACAAGAACTCATGGAGCCATAGGGCTCTGGACATCCTTGGTCGACCAAGATAAGGGTAGTTGGGGGATGTGAGTTTGTTGGTTGGAAGCTATTAGGTTTTTGTACCTTCGCTATGTGAGGGTCTAGAGGGTATCCGGAGACCCGTGAGGGTAGAGGAAACTCCTGGAGCCATGAGAATCTAGACAACCCTAGTTGGCCAACGTAGACACCCTAGAGGTGGTGGCACAACATAATGGACTACAAGTGCAGTGAAGGGATGCAATGCTTGCAGTGAAGGGATGCAATGCTTGGATGTGGGGCTGATGGAGGATGTGAGCCTGCTCGTTGAAGGCTATCGGGTTTGGTACCATGGCTCTATTATGTTTGGTATGAGGCGTGTTCCTGGCTCGAGAAGTCGACACCAAGTGAAGTCATGGCCCCAGCACGAGGGTGATCGATTGCTAAGAGAATTGGACCAAGACAATCTACAGTTGGGAGGAATGTCTGAGGTCAACAAGCAGCCAGCAAATTTAACAAATAAGTGCTAGAAACCCATTACGTGCTCGTTTTAAGAATTATTGTGGCATGTCTTTTGCTATGTTATATGATTTTTGTTATTATGGCTTCACCATGCACATGGTGAAATGTTCTAGTTAAACTATGCAACTATTTTTGAGATATGTCTTAGTAATGTCGATACATGTGTGAGCAACATTGCCCAACAGGAAGGATGGGGATGTCACAAGTGGTCTCAGAGCGCAGGTATCAACATTGAGCCTACATGGGCTGGGAACAGAGCACGCAAGTAAATTCCACATAGCACTCTGCAAGCTATTCGACATAACACATAAACAAAATGCATTTTCATGGACGATTTCTAACATTGGTGCGTTCATTCTGAAAGGCTATGACATAGGGCAAGGGAGTCCATGACTACGTAGTGATATGTTTGACAATATTTCTACATAAAATATACTTGTACGCACTGCAATGATTGGGGATATGCAAAACATGAGCCTGTGCTGAACATGAATGTCTCTTACACATACCAAATTTGTAATCAAATATGCCATATATGGTAGCTTGGATTGAGCACATCAATTGCTTGAAAAAATATGCAAACCAAAAGCATTTGTGTGGAATATTACAAATTTTGAAGTGGAGGCATGTTATGGTATATCAACTCAACAAGAGTGCATGTAGATGGATAGAGATGTAGATGGATAGAGTCAAATTGTAATTGTGTAACAAAATTCCTACCGAATTAGGAAACAGGGTTTGTTGATTAAAGGATAGGGTTTATGGGGTTTTTCTATGCATTTTAGCAAGGAAATTATTGGGAAATAGATACAATCTTGGCATCATAATTGCCTGATACAATGGATGCCAAGTCATCTAATGACACCTCCCATGGCAAGTACCACTAGCATTAACCAATTCCTGGCTCATCATTGCCCTCCTCTAGTCGTGGCCTTAAACGTGATGGAAGTATGAGTCCAAATGCTTCTTGTGGGGAGGGTGCAAAAATTGTTGAAAGTTCAAAGAGAGCTATCAGGAATGATTGGGGAAGGAATTCATTCAGGGACTATGATCATGTTCATGATAGGAGAGGACCTCATGCACGTGAGATGATTGAGAGACATTCTTTTAGTTGCAGCCATGATTACCATAGTAGATTAAATGATCACAACTATAATCATAGGCATAAAGGTGTCGGTGATAGGGGCTGCCACAGGTAGTCTCCTTATTTAGGACGTGACTCTAGGAGCATTATACGATTTGAACTTTTAACATATATTTTGGTATTGTTTTTCTATGCCATCAACTCTTGTGTAGTCATGCTTGGAGATTTCATAACAATCAAACTAGTTGGAAAGTAACTTGTTATAATGAATGTCTTCTTCCAGTTTCTTGTTTATTCATATTTCATATGAAAACATTTTATTATATATGTAGTGTTGGCACAAAGAAGACAATTCAAGCCAACTGTGTTTAGGTCATTGTATTCCTTGTGTAATTGCAATATCACCTCCACCTTTAATTCATATAAACCCATGCTCTTATTGTGTCGTCGTTGTTGCTCATATTCAATCAATCAACAGCTTGAAGCGAAGATCTCTATACAAGAAATAAAAGATGCTCTCTCCGACATGGAGCCTGACAAAGCCCAGGGCCCGGATGGCCTCACTGCAAGATTTCTTCAAACCTGCTGGCAGACTGTGGAGAAAGACCTCTACAAAATGATTTTGAAATCCCAAACTTGCCAGAAAATTGGGGGCAGCACCTATTCAGCTTTCCTCGCCCTCATTCCCAAGGAAAAGGGTGCCAAAGAATTCAATCGGTTCTGCCCCATCTCTCTCTGTAATATTGGATACAAATTAATCACAAAGGTTATTGCCAACAGACTAAAAGGTATTCTTCCAGCCATCATCCCGAAGAACCTAGGCGGATTTGTTCAGGGGAGACAGCTTGCTGACAACTTCATCCTCGTGCAAAAGGCGATTCACTCGAGTCAGCTTCGCAAAGAGAAAGGTATGGTAATTAAATTAGATTTAGCTAATGCTTTTGATCGGGTCAGACTTAGCTTTCTTTGGGAAGTCCTGAAAAAATTTGGTTTTGGAATGGGCTTTTTAGAATGGATCCATGCATGTATTGCTGATCCTTGGACCGTCCCTCTGGTGAATGGGAGGGCAGCTAGTTTTTTTAAAGCTTCAAGAGGGCTTAGGCAGGGTTGCCCCCTCTCTCCGCTCCTCTTCGTTCTTCATGTTTCTCTCCTAAGTTTCTTCGTGGATCAGAAACTGGTCGACCAAGAGATCTTGGGCCTCAATATAGCTAGAGGGGTTAAGAATGTTAATCACACCCTATTTGCGAACAATACCCTCTTGCTAGGGGCTGCCTCCGCCAGATCTGCTTCAAAATTCAAAGAGGTCCTGGATGACTACAGTGAAGCTACAGGCAGCAACTTAAACATTGGTAAGTGTAAAGTCTTTTGTTGGAATATCTCGGCTTCCACCCTCTCCGCCATTTCAAGAATTATGGGCGTTTCTGCTTCCCTCAACTGGTCCTCCTTTACATATTTGGGCCTCCCCATCTTCCGCAAATTGGCTTACAACAGAGATTGGGCTCCTCTATTGAACAGATTCAAAGCCAAAATCCAAGCTTGGGGGTTCTCATGGCTAAATCTTGCGGGCAAAACTGTCCTCATTAAATCCGTTCTCAGTAGCCTCCCTATTTTCCAATTCTCTGTAATTCTAGCCCCTTCAGGCATCATAAAAAAATGGAAGCCTTCATTCGAATTTCTTCTGGAAAGGGGGCAAACACAATGATAGGAAAATCCCTTTAGTAAGTTGGGAGAAAATCTGCAAGCCCCAGAGCGAAGGAGGCCTTAACTTTAAAGATCTCAGCCTCCAAAACATAGCCATGGTAGCCAAGATCTTCTGGAGAATCATAGGACCACATCCAGGTTGGGCGCAAAGAGCTCTTTGGAGGAAATACTTCATGGGAAAGAGGAAGAGATGTTTGGACGCCCTTCTACCCACCACAGGCTCGCAGCTGATCAAACTCTGCCACAAAACAGTCCCTTTAATCAAAGACAGAGCGTATTGGATTCCAGGAAATGGCAAAGACTGTAAGATATGGGAAGACAGCATCATGATGCACCCTCCTCTATCGTCTCACTATTCTCTTCATGCATTGTGTTTGTGGTTGGACAACACAGGTTGCAACACTCTTTGGGACATCTCGCAATGGGAAGGCAAAAACTAGTTGCGCTGGAGACTCCCTCCCGTCCCTCCTGAGCTGTCTCAAGCTCGCGACCTTTTTCTTTCCTTGTTAAATGGTATGGCACCTTTGCGCGTGGGCAAGAAGGATGCTCGTGGTTGGGGAGCCGCCCCAGGGATTTATACGGTTGCGAAAGGTTACAAATGCCTCCATGATCGTCCTTACGTTGCCCCCAATCCTGCTGCTTGGAAAGGGATCTGGAACTGCAATTCCTTGCCTCAGGTTGACTCTTTTTGTTGGTTGTTATGCCAAAGAGGGATTTTAACAGCGAACAGATTACAGAAGAAAGGATTTTATGGTCCCTCTCGATGCCCCTTATGCTGTGACAGTGAGGAGAATGCCCAGCATATCATTCTGGACTGTAAATTTTCAACAGAAATTTGGCAAGCTCTTTTGAGTTACTGGAATTCTGAATTCACTTTACCCATGTCTATACCAAATCTTTTTGCAAACTGACGGAATTACTATCCAGAAACACTCCCAAAAAATGAAACTTCAAAGCTGCGTGGCTCTCCTTGCCGAAAGTCACTTGCTGGCAGATCTGGCTCGAGCGTAATAGAAGAGTTTTCAGAGATGAAAGCCTAAATTCTCAGTTCATCATCACCAAAACAAAATGCCTTTGGAAAGAAAGTATAGGGGAATATCTGCCGAATTTGAATCTGAGCCAGCATGACTTAGAATGGGGTGCCTCAATGGGCCTCCATTTCTCGGGCGAAATAAGGCATCTCAAGGTCCTAAAAGAGTGGCAATTCAGAGGGAAGGAGAAGGATTTATCGGATTTGCTCCTCAGGCAATGTTGAAATTTGGTACCGGAGGATAGGTGGTTCCCTTAGGCTTTGATCTTTGGCCTAGGGAAAAGTGTCCAAAAGATTTTAATTTTTCTCCTAAAGTGACTTTATAATTTTTATAAAGTTAAAATCTAATTTAAAAGTGACTAATTTAAAAGTGACTTTAAGTGATAAAGTTACTAAGTCTAATTTTAAAGTGACTTTTATAAAGTCAATGAAAAATTAGAAAGGAAAAGTGACTTTGGAAATAAATGACTAAGTGGGTCTTTATTAAAGTGGGTGAATTAAAAAATAGAAAGTGAGATTTAAAAGTGCATTTAATCTCAGCCATTGATCTAAATCTATTTCAGCCATTGGATTTAGAGATCACCCAAAAGTCACTTGGAGTTATATTAAAGGAGGAAAATGAAGAAAAGATCATTCATTCTTTCATGAGCAGATTGGGAGAAGGAGAGCAAGAGAGCAAGGGAGATTTCTGGACAAGAAGGAGAAAGAGGCAGCAGTTTGGCACACATACCAGGCAACTCTTCAGCAAAATCAGAACAACAGAAAGACAAGCAGAACAGCAGCAAGAACAAGCAGAAAAAGCTGATTTTTTTTGCTGAAAACTGAGAAGGTTCCAGGTGGTCCGTTGGGCTGAAAACGGATAAGTTTGCTTGCTGAAAAATTATTTTGCTGTAATTTTTTGCTGAAATTTTCTTGCTGTAAAAAGACATTTTTCAGAAATAAAGAAGAGCTCTCAAACTGGTTTTCCCCAAGAGTTGTAGGGGGTTTTTCCAGGGTCACGTTGACCAAAAATATCAGTGTTTTAATGTGTTTTAATGGCTGTTTATTACTGCTGATTTTTATTTCTGCAATTTCCAGCATTCTGTAAATTTTCCAGAATGTGTTTTCAGCAAAATTTATTTTTTCCAGCTTGTTGAATGTATGGTTATGGGAAAGGGCATTTAACTACATGGGAGAAATAAGGAGAAACTGAAAACCGGGGTGGGAAAACATAAATTTTAACAGGCAATCCAGATTCTCTTTGTTTTTCGACGGAGTAGCAAGAGGCAATACTGGTTTGGCAGGGGCAGGAGGAACTATAAAAAAACAAAGAGGGAAAAACTGTGGCAAAGTTCGCTTGGGGATTAGGGCAGTCTTCCAGCATGCAAGCTGAAGCCTTGGCACTTCTGCAAGGTCTCAAGCAAGCAAAGGCTACTGGTCTCTCAGAGGTCAGCATTATAGGAGATTCACAAGCCATTATCAAAGTCTTAGTAGAGGACTCCTCTCCTGTTGACATTAGACTGGCGAGAGTCATTTCAAGAATCAGATCCTTGACGAAATCTTTTTGGACTACAACCTTCCTCCATGTTTTGAGGGAAAATAATAAAGCTACTGATTTGGAAGCCAACAGGGAAGTTCCTCTTCCTCCTGGTTGTCTTTTGGCAGACGGAATTGAGAGCTGGGACTCCATTCCTTAAAGATTGTCATGTTTTTCTGCATTTTGCTGAATCAGTTTGTTTGTCTCTTTAAGATAGGGAAAATAACGAAGATAGACTCGATAGTCTCGAGTAAATCTTGCAGGTTCCCAGGATTAGGGGCCTTTGAACAGTTAGTGGAAGAAAGTTTAAGGGCTATGCCCGACCAAATGTAACCGGTGAAAGGCATTTTGGCCAAAGTCTAATATAAACCCATACCCGTTCTTGTAAAAAAAAAAACTAAGATAACCTCCATTATTTTTTACTCGGGACTACAACAATTGTCATGGAGGTTTACCTACAAATATATCAATTTTCTCTTACTTCACTGACTCGAGTCCCATGAAACATAATGTCAAAGCAGTGAAGTATAGATCCAATCCCAGGAAATTGTACAGGTAGTGCACATTACTAACCAAATGATGTCCAGTAGGACTATTTGATATGTGCTTTCCTTTTTCTTCATATAGTCATCCCTTAAGGTTTATATTCAAATGCTCAGATATTTTCTCTTGTACGTCTTCTAAACTATTCATAAAGTGGTTTTAATGTATGTGCACTCATAATATGTGCAATGTCCTCGTCTAATTAATTGCCCAAGGGAGGACGAAGTAGCCTATCCAACCCCATAGGCTATAGTCAATTATAAAGTGGGAAACCCATTATTCAATGTTTTGGGGTAACATTGGGTAAATTGGGGTCATTAGAGGAAAACTTGTGGAAGAAGCCAAAATTGGGGCTAAGTGGAGGGAAACTTGTAGCCCTTCAAATTAAATTTAGGGAAGAAGACCCCAGAGGGAATCTATAAATAAGAGAATAATCATTCTTCTCGTCATGGATTATTAATCTTTCTGATTTGTGAACTGAGGCTCTGAGGGTTTTAGGACCCCTTTTTATTTGATTGATTTCGATGGTGAAAGATCCCACCCTAGCCAATCCCTTCTCTCTCTCTATTATGTTTGGCCTAATCCTTTGAGGCATCTTTCATCTAATTTTTGGCAAGCAAGGGGAGATTTTTTGTGGGATATTTGGCTTTAGAAGACACTATGTAGCATATTTCATCTATTATGGGGTTTTTGTGGCTAAAATCTAAGGTGGCAAGGCAGACTAAGGCTTCTATGGAGCAACAAATTAGAGCATAAAACCTCCATCTGAGCCAACAGAACCCTTCTAGGGCCTCGCTAAGACCATTATATGGTAGCTAAGCCCTCATCTAAGCAACAGACACTCATTCTATGGCATTGAGGCTTGGCTAAGACAATTCTAGGGTAGCAAGGCCCTCATCTGAGACACAGACAACTTATTCGATAGCATCAAGGTCTGTCTAAGAAAACTAAGGGGAGCAAGACTCTTATTTTGGGCCACGGACATCTCTTTGTGGAAGCACAAGTATGTTCACACAAATATCAGGCAACAGAAGTCTATCGACAGTGAATCAAGCACACTTTTGTGACAATGCAGAGATTTGAAGTCAATTGTGACCTGGCTGTAATAGTGAGTAAACACTTGAAGTTCTATTTGGATAGTGACTCCTTTCTAAGGTCTAGGCGGCTAACACTGGATAGCATAAGGCTTAAACCCTGACCATTTAAGAGCTAATACCCTACTGTGACAGCAGTTATCCCAAGAGGGTTCGTTGAAGCAGTCGTAACCTTCTCTAGGGCAAGTCACTGGCAACTTTTTGAGCCTAGGGCTAGACTATGGCAACGGGACATTCATGAGGCAACTATGTGGCATGATCCGTAGCAAACAAACCTAACTAATTCTATTGTGGCAAAGAAAAGGAAGCAAGAGTTAGCTAAGTCTAGCTAATACTAGGGTTGAAAAGTCTAGCTAATACTAGGGTTGAATGAAGGTCAGGCCAATAGTACTAGGGCAACAGGGACATCAACAATTATTGTGGATATGAATCTTAGTAGCACTGGGGTTTATAACCTAGTAAGCATTACATGAACTAATAGCATATTCATGAACTATTGATGGACTTAAATCATCAGTTACATTGTTTACTGAAATCAATACTATTTCTATTTGCAAGAATTGAAAATAGTACTATGATACTAATAAAATACAATTTTTTTCATGTACTATATCCAACCCTAGGGCAATTTTACCCTAAGGAATATTATAATATGCTAGTCACATATGTTCATTGACAATATAATCCACCAACCATCTTTTTATTGATAGAAGAAACATCCCATTATTGTTTTCTTGTTCAAAAAAACTCCTCCCAAATCTTTGACCATTCTTTAGAAAATGTCTCAACAGTTTTCATGATGTGTCAATAATTTCTATTTGAAGAAAAAAACATATTGGGATTCTTTTGACAATTGACTTCATTGATCCTTTTGTTTCCTGAATAAAAATAATTGACCAAAAGCATAATTAATGTAACTTCTTAATGTTGTGGCTCCTTGCATTGGTGTATGTTTCCAATTTGTTTCCCTTCTTTCATAACAACATTAGACACACACACAAATAGACATAGAGATCTAGAGATAGAAGAAGAGATGTTAACCTATAACCTAACTTACTTTGATTCTGAGTAATTAGTCATTATAGCGGATACCTTGATTGAGGGGATAGAGTATGGCCATTAGTATCTCCCCCATGCAATTGAAATTGACCAAAAGCATAATTAATGTAACTTCTTAATGTTGTGGCTCCTTGCATTGGTGTGTGTTTCCAATTTGTTTCCCTTCTTTCATGACAACATTAGACACACACACAAATAGACATAGAGATCTAGAGATAGAAGAAGAGATATTAACCTATAACCTAACTTTGATTCTGAGTAATTAGTCATTATAGCGGATACCTTGATTGAGGGGATAGAGTATGGCCATTAGTATCTCCCCCATGCAATTGAAACTGACATCGTCATTTCAAGTTAATGTTCATTTACATTCTTCATGTGGTCAAAACACACATGGTCGTGGATAATCACTCATTTTCTTCTTGTGAATGTCACCTTTTGGTTTGATATAATAACATTGTAAATTTTTGTAGATGTTCTATGCTAAGAGCACTTTCACTTTTCTCGCAGCAATCATACAAGTAGTTAAGCAAAAATGCAGATAGAACATATAAGCAGATCTTACAGAAGACAAATCAGAAACAGGAAAAATGTGTGTGTTCGTTTCGGCGGTCAACAGGATGCTTCAACCAGCAAAGTCTCCTTTGGTCAGCCAGCCCAGCATGTGTCACAACAACCCTCCAACCAGTAGATGAGTCAACCCAAGTCAATTCTACAAAAGTCAACGCTGTCCTGAAAAGTCAACGCAGGGGCAGCAAGCTAAAAGTCAACGCAGCAGCAAAACGGTCAACCCTTTGACCTCGATTTTTGTGCCAGGTAGTACGGCCTTCAAAAATCGAACTTTCCACCAATTTTCAGCTTGATTGGACCAAGGTTGACCAAAGTCAACGCTGGTCAAATTCTATGAAATCGTAGCAGCAGAAAATCGTACTACAGCTCAACCGTACGGTCTGTCCTCTTCGTCCTTCCCACGTGTGGCTGAAATTCGTCCTCTAGGTAGCTCGTACTCTTTAGGATGAGAGAGGAAGATGGGAGTTGTGTTGTGATGAAATTCTCTCCAACT
>APFE031460089.1:17466-44221 GCA_000404065.3 Pinus taeda | reverse complement strand
CCTCCTAATGACCTTGTCTACATTGACCCACATAGATCAGTGTGTACAAGTTCAAGCATATCCCTCTTCTTCCTATCAACAATAGTAGAAAATTCATCTCTACGTAATTTACGAAGGGCACATGCTTCACAGTCAACATGCATACTCTTCAAAACAAGAATACCATTCACCATACCTTTTTTCTAAAGAAGTAGTAGGTCACTAAAGTTTATATGCCCAAATATCTGATGCCATAGATTCTTTGCAGACATAGCTGATGATGCCAATGCTTGATGTGACACACTTCTGACATCCAGCGTATACAATACTTCTACACGTACACCTATTTAAATGGACTTCATCCCATCTAGAAATTCTTTAATTACACAATAAGATTTAAGGAATTCTACCTTTAGGTCCCAATCTATTATTATAGATATAGAAATTAGGTTCTTTTTTATCCTATGTATATACATAACATCATGAATATGCCTAATGCTTCCATCAAGTAGTACGACAAGGACATCACCTTATCCCTTGATTTCATAACCTCTATCATCTCCAACGTAGACCTTCTTACCAGTGCTGGATTCTCTGGAATTTTTAGACCATTGCCTTTTACCTGTCATATGGGAGGAGTCCCTCGAATCCACAAACCCAATGTATACTTCGTCCTCCTTAGTTGATAGTGTAGAATTAGATACGAACAATCTGATATTCGAATTATCATCTGCATTAGCTAGATGACTTGCATGCTTCTTGTGTCTCTTTTGACCTTCATCAAACTTCTTCTTCCGACAATGTTTAGCTATATGAACAACCTTCCTAAAATAAAAACATTTTGGTCCTGAATCACTTATGTTTGAAGATATACCTTGAGATGGAGGTGGCTTTGTTTGTGGGGTTCCTCTGATTTTTTGCGTCTCATTTGTATTTCGTATGAAGGGCTTCTTCTTTTCCATTAGGGCAAGATATGAGCTCTTGGGTTTCAAGGTCATCCACCTTTCGTCCTCCTGCATTAGGATCCTTGTCAACTCTTCAAACTTGGGGGATTTTTCTCTCACATTCAACCCAGTGATGAACATCTAATAGTGGGTAGTCATACCATTCATGGTAATCATGACCAAATCAATGTCTAATACTATTTTGCCAATGTCTCCTAGCTTATTCTTAAGCTCCTTAATATGAGAGATGAACGTTGTTGTTTATTCATTCACCTCCATTTTAATGGAGAGAATCTTCATCTTTAGAAATAATATGTGATTTGTGTTCTTGATCTTGTACAAGTCATTAAGAGTTGTCTAGATGTCTGTTGCAGATTTACATTCTTGAATATGAGGAAAAAATGCAATCCTTCACAGACAATTTGAGCAGCACCTTTGCCTTATTCTCTCTTTTTTCCTAGTCGTAGATTGTTTTTGTTGTTCCACCTATAGCTAGGGTCAGCTTCAACTCGTCACCGGTTGCAATCGCCTATGCATTTTTCCCCTCCAACAGGGTCTGCAACTTAAATTTCAATTTGGAGTAATTCGAACCATTGAGCTTATTGCTCTCATTCAGATAAGCCTCTTCCATATGATTATTCATCTTGACAAATCTCCCTCAAAACAAAAATGACCTCCAATGATTTAAAAGACGGATCTATCTCCAAATCCGAAGAGCAATATAAAAATAATAATAGTTTCTCTCTCTTAAGAAAAACGAACTTCTCGAATTGGACCCCAAAAAAGAACAAAATTCTTTTTTTTTTTTTTTATAAAATGGAAACCCTTATTTCCTTTTTAAAAAAAAGTCTCCCTTATTTCATATGCACCCATGAATTCAAACAAAAAAAAAAATGTAACCCCAATAATTGTTTTTAAAAGAAAACAATAGTGAGGCCTTACCCCGTTTTTGGCCTCCCAACACAATGTTTGTCTACATGGCATACAAGAAGAGTAAGAATGCAACAGCCGATGTTGCTTGATGGGCCGTAATCAGGTTCAACGTTAAGTAGCCAAGAAAAACCCTACACTGCTGGCCCTTTTGGTATCAATCCGCTAAGCGTAGACTAAAGTCTCACCCAAAGTAGTCTGGGTAGATGCAGGAACCAAGTTTTCACGCCTTGAGATGGTTGTGATGTCGATAATAGACCTTCACTCTGCCTTCGCCTAGATTAATAAGCCCTTTATGGCTTATCAATGTACCTCTCTTATTCATCCTTAAAGCCTCTGCAAAAGTCTCCAATTGAACTTTGTGGACCCTAAAAAGCCAATTCAGACACTTGCCTCTTTAATTACTCTTACTTTTATGTCTACCCCAATTACCTTAAGTATTGGTTAACTTCAACATGCATTATGATTATCGTGCGTAAATAGATATTCTTACTTGAAGTCATATTACAGAGTGAAATACATAGATTCATGCATCAATATAACATTAATTCATAAAGCCAGTATTCAACATAACATAATCGCAATATTAATAATAGAAGTAAAAGAACTCATACACATATCTCTAGAATAATTCTCTTTATTGATGGTTCAAATCTTTAGTACAGACTCTAATTTCCCTACGCACACAGTTGCAGGGGTCCATGCACTAAGTTACAAACTTTTACCCTAGGCCTCTGTGCACATAGCTACAGAGCCTCTTCCTATGCTAACACTCTTCACTCTTAGCTCTCACAGACCCAAAAAATTACTTAAAACTCTACCAAAACTTATGAACTGCCTTAGACTCTCTATGACTCTTATTTTTATACATTCCCATGGCCCATGGACCAAGGGCGGATCTCATCATGCTGACACAAGCAATCTAATCTAAGGGCAGAAACCTTTTTTTAATGTTTACATCTTCATGCTCCACAACCACAAAATGTGGAGTCTTTACATTCTTTACACAAAACTTCGGCCTTTAGCCCTAAAACATAAGCTTTTAACCCACAAGGGACCCGTTCCCAATAGGCCCCCAACTCAAATCTGGTGACTCAACCTCGATTCACTTTACTGGTGTGAAGATCTTGTCACGAAGACCTCCTACCTCCAGCTATACCATTACGACTTTGGCGATGCACTGTGTTTCCGCCTACTTCACCTGCTCGACCAGCTGCTCTATCTCTGGGCCAACACTGTCTGCTTGTATTTTGTGTTGTGTCGCCTATAGACTGGCCAATTTCCTTTCAATGGAGGTAGTGAGTACATAGGATTCCTCTAGCCAAGGCCCCAATCTAGCCTTCAGTGCTGACTCCTCGCGCTGAGCTGCGTCCACTTGTTCTTTAAGCACCATTGCTTCCTACAACTTTGCTAACATTTGTGTAATGATGACGGTGCACGCCGTCGATTTAACCTCATCATATCTCTATTTTAGCTCACGCGCCTTTGTTTCCATCCTCTACACATTGGGATCCTCTTGTAGGTTGGTGACTACTTTGAGCAATTGCTCGAAGAGTGCAATGCAATGCTTCACTACTACATCTATAGCTCCTACTACATCATTGACAGCGACTGCAGGCTACTCTTTAACCTCTGATGGAGTCGAAGGCTAGGCCCTCAACTTAAGCTCTGTAATTTTAAGGTTCAATTCAAACTATGCCTTAGCAACTCTGTTCTCTCTTCACATACTCTGGCAACGAGCTTCTGAATTTTCACATCCATGGGTGCATCTTCAGTAATATCCAACTCTGGAACAATCCTGCATGCCTCAGCCACCACCTTGGTCATGTGCTCATTCTTCTCTATGGTGGACTTAAGAAGATCAATGGTATAATTCTTTTGTACAACCAATTGAGTGTTGTTCACCTTCTGCTCACTGAAAGCATGTAGGGTGTGTTGTTCCCGAGCCTAAATTTTTGCTATCACACCATCTTGTAAAGTGTGAAGGGCTTCACTTAGAAGCACGACCAAATTTATCCCAACCCTCTTGAGGGCACTGATAGTGGGCCAATTAGCTTCTACTTCTACAGTCAGTGCTACATCTGAAAACACTATGGCCCAGGGATCTAGCGTGTGCACCATTTCTGCTACCTCTAACATTCCTGGTGCCAAACTAGTTGACACTGTGTTGCTTCGTTCCACACTGGTCCGTATCTGTGACGCCTAGATCCGCAACTCATGTAACCTATTTGAATGGAACTCAAGGCTTGTTAGTGTTGTTGCTCAAATTGTTGTAACAGCTCTGTGGTCGTATCCTTCACCACATCAGCAATCGCATTCAAATCACCTTCTATCAAGGTGATTGGGCTGAGGGTTATTTTGCTAGCCTTGGACTTCTTTCGCGGCCCTACTTTCTCCTACTCGCAGTTGCGCTTAACCTGGAATGGAGTAGTCTTTGGGTCTGCTCCTCCCTATTCGGATCATTGCTCTTCATCTTCTCTCTCTAGGGAAGTGTATTTCTGACTCCTTCCAGAGTCACACTCCTTCTCTTCTTCCTATCCTTCTATCTGGTTTTTGGGAGCATGCTTTGCTTTGGCTTTGTGCTCAACCTCTTTCTTCCTCTTTTTGGCCAACTGTTCCATCTTTAGTCTGACCTCTTCCTTCTTACACTTCATTACAGACTTGCTACACCTAGCTATCAAGTCAGAGGCCATGCGCCACTCTACTGGCTAGCGGTTGAGGACTGCCACGATTGCATCATCGAGGGTCACATATGGAAGGTCATACCACTTTTGATCAAGGTCCTTTTGCACTTGTATGGAGACACAGTGGAAGTCTGCCTTGAGCTCCATATATGTTTCTAACTATTCGAAAGCATTCAATAATAAATGCAGTTTGTGGTTGATGGCCATGTTGATACTCATCTCCATCAAGATCCAAAATATCTTGCTATCCTTGACTCTTTGGGCATCCTTAGTGGCCTAGAGTGAAGAAAACTTCGCTGCTTCTAGTAAATCCAGCGTGACTGGAGGAAAATTACTATCCTCTAGTAACTACCATGCAACCAATACTACGGATAGTAGCAACCATGCATAGTGAAACATTTTTCTCTAATCCTACACTTCTCTGTAGTTCATGACAAACTCACTGCAGAGGTAGCATGCCCAATTGAATTGTACTCCCTCCACTCACTTAGCCACCAATGATACGACCGATGCCGACACTTCATCTGCACGACACTTCCTCATAATTTTCCCTGTTAGGATCTAGGTGGTTACTTTGACCAAAGGGATAGTTATAATAGAAATGAAATAGCCACTCCACTTCTTGACGAGCTTAAATTTGTCCTTCATTTGCTCGACGAGGTCACACGCACCTGTCTTTTTGCCAAATTCCATGGTTAGATTTACTCTTGAATGCAACAGTTGAGTGATCCTATGGATCAACATGTTAGTGATCAATATTGGTTCTTCTAACCACCAGACCCCATCATGCACCAAGTATAGCAGTTGTTTCATCAGTATTATGGTTATGGGTGCATGGTTGTAATGCAACACCCATAGAATGTTTAGCAGTCCTGCCTTCTCCACCCCTTTTATCAATTTCCTTGACTCCAGCATGGTCACATTAATGTCCTTATAGAAGGCATGGCACATTAACTGATCAATCACTATGTGGGGAAAGCACTTTGCATCGACCAAATCCCAATCCTCTAGCTTTAAATGGGGGACGCACGCTAGGCACAGTCATTCAAATGTGATCTTGTCCAAAAACAACGGTGTATGTAGTGTGACTTTGCTCTCATCATTGTCCTTTTGGACCTTTGCCTTGCCTCGATGTGGAGGAATGTATTCGAGAAGTTTAGAGATAGGGTCAGACCCTTCAACATCAACATCCTCTGCCCCCATGTCAATGTCTTCCCCACCAATATTGATTTCTTCACTATCTTCTTTAGATTCCAGGTCAACCACCTTATCCTTCTCTTGCACGGTGGGGTTTTCCTTGTGTGGGTGTTATCTGGGTGATGCACCCACTGGCAGTGTCGCTTTCTGCTTATATTTCTTCGTTTTTATACCCTCTTTGGTCAGTGTAGGTCTCAACTTAGGTGACCTTGGTGATTTGGGTACCTCTGCAAGTACTTTGACACTGGCTATCTCCGGGGCATGTTCCTCAGCTACCATTTCTACCTCTGGGGAAACTCCCTCAACTGCCATTACTTCTTTAGCACTCATGATTTCTATGAGCACCGACATGATCCTAGTCAAAAACTCTCGTGTTTCCTTCGATAACCTCTCAAACGCTGAACTCGCTATCAAATATTCAAATTTCTCACGGTTCATATGCGCCTGAGAGCTCAAAACCTCAATTCTTAAAATGCCAAGTGTTTTTTGTTGGGTAGCCACCTGTAATTTATAGGCATTTTCGAATTCAAATCCAATAGTTCCCCCCAAAATTCATTCATAAATGCTATATTGGCGACAGATTTTCAAAGATCTTGCCCTTAAATTCTGACTTAAATGCCACCCCATGCCCATTTAGCCATTTTTTCATTGTCAAGTCATGAAAAATGACCATAACGGTCACTTTCCAGCTAACCTGCACGGTCCCTTCTTTTATAACGTAGCTCCCCACACATTTTTGTTGACACTGTGACATTCCTTCATTCCGCACAATTACCCAATCACGCTGCTCCACAACCTAGGCAATGTAGTTTAGAGTCTCGCGCCTCCTTTCAGTTGCCTAGAGCGCTAAGACTATGCTTCCATCATTTAGTCATCTAACCGGATCTCCGGTGTATGGCTTCAGTCAGCTACCATTCACCTTCCCTGGGAATGGCTTTCCACTCAACTTTACCAAATGAACTGCTCCACCGTAAGTAATCTCCTTCATGAAATATGGCCCAGCCCAATGCATAAAAAAAATTCCTGGAAATTTATCAAACTTGCTCTGATACAATAAAACTAAATCATTTACCTTGAAGGTGCGCAGTTTGATGTGTCGATTGTGCCATGCCTTTTCGTGCTCCTTTTGAACTTGTTGATGGAATCCAACTAGAATTTTATCCTCTTCAAGCTCTGTTAGCTACGTGAGCCTCTCCTCCATGGCTCCAGGATCCACCATTCTTGTGAATGCCACTATGCACAAACTAGGTACGATGTACTCCATCGACATCACAACTTCTATGCCATAAACCAGCCTAAATGGCATTTTTCCAGTTAGCTTCTTGCAAGCCATTCTATAAGACCATAGCACTGCGGGTATGTGCACATCCTAGTCATTTCTTTGAGCATTGCAAGCCTTTGCTAACGTGCTCTCCAATATTTTATTAAATGCTTCCATCGTCCCATTAGCCTGTAGATGATATGACATGCTCTTCTAATGGTAAACCTGAAATTCCTCGGTCATTGCGCTGATGGTATCATTAAGAAAATGCATACCATGATTTCTCATTAACATTTTTAGATAGCCAAACCCTGTTAGCACGTAATCAAAGAAGATTTTTTTTTTGTCGCACTTGTACAGTCCTTCACAAGCTGTTCCTCAACCCATCTGGTTAAGTACTCAGTCGTAGTGATGATGTACACCCGCCTCCTTTCCTAGAGCTTGAATTGGTGACACAAATTTAATCACCCACTTCTCAAAGGGCTGTAACGATATCTACAGATTCAGCAATAGCTCATCCCTCCGCAAGGGTCTACCACTCATTTGGCATGCATCACATGCCTTACAATATGTTTTTGAATCCTTATGCAAGGTTAGCCACCACAACCGAGCGCGTAGAATCTTTTATGTTGTTTCTTTTCCTGCATAATGACATCTCGTGGCTCTATGATGAGCCTCATTGAGGATGTTGCTTTGTTCAAAATTGGGCACATAATGTCATAATATTTCATCCGAACCCATTTTATACAAGTTCCCTATAATGACAGAAAAGTCTGCCACGTGGACCACCGTTTCCTTCTTCTGTTGACTTGTATATCCTTTCAGAGGCATTCATGTCGTCAAGAAGTGTATAATATCTTCAAAGTGTCTGTCCATGACGTGCACTACAAAGAGTTGCGCGTCAGTCAGTCCTTCCTCCAAATTAGTAGGTTCTTCTCTAGTTTCAATGTGCAACATATGATCTGATCCTGCATTTAATTGTCCTGGTTTCAGAATGACTTCAAAATAATATTCTTGGAACAACAAGAGCCACTTGAGTATCTTTTCTCCCAACATAGGCTTATAGACCAGGTATTTTAATGCAGAATGGTTTGTGTACATATTAAAATGTTCACCCAACAAAGAATTCCTGAACTTTTGGAGTGCATACACCATAGCTAATCTTTTGTGCTTTGTCATGGAATAATTTTTCTCAGCTTTGGACAACTTCCTACTTGCGAATGTTATAGGATGATCCAAGTCCCCTTCATTGGCCAATGTTAGTACTACACCTAGTGCAACATATGATGTGTCCACATGCACATGAAATTCCTTCTTCCAATCTGAGAAGACTAGTATCGACGCGATGACCATTATCTCCTTTAGCACATCCAAGCTTTTCTGACATTCTTCATTCCAACAGAATGTAACATCCTTGTTTAATAGTTTTTCCATCGGTGCGGTGATCTAGGCATAGCCCTTGATGAATTTCCTATAGTATCATGTATGCCCTAGTGTTGCACATAGCTGTTTCACACTCCTTGGTGCCTCCAAATTGATTATGACCATGATATTCATAGGGTCTACCATTGTTATCAAGAAAACTTGTGTCCATTCAGAGCTGCTAGTCCCACTAAGATGGGTAGCTATCTTAGAAACAAACAAACTAAAGTCACTTGTATTTTCCTTTATGACAAGTAGATGAGAGAGAAGCAGAGAGTACCAACCTCAGTCTTTCGCTTGGCTCCTCACTTGTTTCCTCTCCCCTTTGACAGATCTTTGCCACTCCTTCCTTGCTTGTCCTGCTTGAAAGAACAACTGTAGAGTCAAAGCAGCATAATACAATCAAAGCATAGAGATATACAATCATAAGCAGTATAGGATCAAATATATATTGACCATACAAATGCATATATCAACTCAGACATATAATAATATGGAGGAAAAATCAAATAGCTTTATTGATAGAAAGAGTAGAAGAGAGGATTACAACCCATTGATATGACCCAATGCCATCCTCCCAGCATGAAATCCCTTCTTCACCTCATGAAAAGCTAGATCACCCAACACTATGATGTTCCACAAAGAAACCAACAACAGTTCTTACAAGATGCAAAAATCCAGCCTCTGGATCTCTAGGATGAGGGATCCATATATAGATGTTTTCAGGTGGGTGAGTCAACTTCTGGGTTTTTGATTGGCGTCATTTCTCTGATAGTTCTCAATTCCACTTGGAGATTTCATGATCTCTTACTCATCCCTGGGTGAATTCAAAGAGGCAAGTGTCAGAGGAGAAGTTTCTCGAAGATTCCATGATCATCCATCTTGCAAAATGTCTCTGCCATTTGTCTACTCTCCCCCATTGTACCCCATAGAAGGGCTTTCCAGTATGCATCACAACCCCCATGTGCATTAGGTGAGATGCATCGCACTTTGACCATAGAGCAGGTGAGATGGTCTCGTTTTGACCAGTTCTTAGCAGTTTTTCATGGAGAACTTCTGGGAGATGATGTAATCAGCTGACCTTGTTCCTTTAGGGTATGAAGCAACACTTTTAGGGACATAGAAGCCCTTGTTTTATCGAAATATAATATTGGGGTTGCAGTGCCCAAATATTTCTATAACAATTGCCCCCTAAAGCATGAGGTCGTAAATCTTTTGATGTCAGGTGAAATGCTTTATCATGAGGATCTGAGGTCTTTTCACACTGGAAGGTGACCTGTAATAAGATACAATACAATACATTATCTTCATTATATTTTCATGATCTAGCTGAGGTAGGCATTCCCATGCTCAACTTTTATAAATTCATTTTCATGTACATAAGATAGACAACCGTCTGTATGGCAGACTGATGATTCTGGTAGAGCCATCATCCTTTGGCCTGGATGATTATCTGTGCAGCTATGATGTACATTTGATGTTTTTATTTTCGTGAATATATCGCAGCCTGGATGGATGAAACTAGATCCGTGGTCTTCAAACTCCTTCAATTTTTGCTCGAAGTACAATTCAATCCATGTGAAAAGATGTTTTGAAGTCAAACATGGAAAGACATTGCCTGATTACCAGCCAATGATGTAAGTTGTTAATAGGCGCGAGAGGAATCGCCGATAATGGTAATGACCCCCAAGGTACTGCAATACAATTCACATGGTGTGAAAATGGGACTTGACATCGAACAACATGCAAAATCTTTGGGTCGAAGGCCAGTGATGTAAATCTGTCACCGGAGGTGAGAAACTTGCCATTGAGGCATGCAAGCTTCAAAGTACTGAAAGGGTTGTTCCTAAGTCAACTTCTTGGATAATGTGTTGATGTCAACAAGAAGTGACCAATCGTAGGAGGGCCTTAATGAATCCCACATCTACGACAAGAAATGGAGCAAGTGATTTTGTCAAGGTGAAAACAATCTAATGATACAAGGTTTAGAGTGGCGGTCATGAAAGAATGAAGGGTGAAAGTATTGCAGTGGATGAGACACAAGCTGGGTTGGTGAATTCTCTGAGCGAATTCTCTTGAACATATCGGTGACAGTGAAGTGGATTGGTAGCATTAACCCCAAAAATGGATGGTACGATGGACAAATGGTGATATGATCAGTGAATGGAATAACCCAACCCGACTCAATCATGGTGATGGAGTAAAAGTGTCATATTAAAGAGTGACTTGATACCAATAAATTTTCTTCAAGTTTTCTTCCCAATTTTTCCCCAGTCATTTCTGACTAGTACCTGTTTATTTTTGTCAAGCTTGACGAGGATAACATATGCTTGTTTTATAATTTTCCCTTCGGGCAAACTCGTCGCTATGTTTTAACGAGCCTAGCGACAGTGAAACTTGCTCTTGTCTACATGGACAAGTTTGTCGCTATTGTTTTAACGAGTTTAGCGACAAAGATAACTCAGTCCTTTTCAATTTTAGAGAGTATGAAAAGAGTTGGAAAGAAAACTTCAGTACTCCTTTTTTGTAATATAATCCCTTAAGTCCGAAAAAGTATAAAATAATACGAAAGGGGTTAATTTTTGATAGTTTTAACAAGCCGAACAAGACAAGTGCTCGATCTTTTTGTGTAATGATCCCTCAGGTCCAAAAAGATTAAAATATAGAGGAGGGATAGCACTTCTGATCGCTTTAACGAGCTGGAGAGGCCAATTTCTTGACAATATTTTCATATTTTACGAGTCAGATGAAAAGAGCTTAAAGGAGACTCATTTTTTGAGGAACAAGTGATATTTTTAGGTAGCAACTGCTTCCAGGTGAAGCTTGGAACTCTTCAATCATAGTAGTGTAAATAATATGGCTAACAAAATCACTCGTCACAACTATTCCTCGAAAGGGGTAAACAATCAAATGGAGGCGTATGATCGGCTAAAAAACAATGGAGGTGATGGTAAGAACACGACCAAGGCTCAAAAGTTGATGATAATGTGATCGCAATGGTTATTTACGAAAGGTGGGTTCATTTTTTAATGAGCTTAAACTCTGGTAGAACATATGCTCATTGCTAGGTTTATTTTTTAACAAGATTGAACTTCGCATAAAACTTCTTGTGGCGGGTTTATTTTTTAACGAGCTTGAACCCTTCGGTAACACTGCTCGTGGCCTAGTTCATTTTTTAATGAGATTGAACCATGTGACAACATATTCTCAGGTTTGGTTGCATGTTTACACAAGCTTGAAATGAAAAACTATGCTTGTTATAAGTTCGCATGCCCCCAGCATAGTGATGCAAATCAAGATGCATGCCCCCCAAGCTTCATTGCATTCAACGAGGTGGTTGGAATTAAGGTTTACCTTCCAGATCTTTGGATGAATAGACTTGGAAAGGGAGTTGTTTCATTTTTTAATGAGATTTACATAGTAAAAGAACTATCCTCATAATCCACCGTATTTACAGTGTTTGATAGAAAATAAAAAACTGAAGGATGATTAAGGTTGCTGGAATAATCTTCATGGTAATTTGGAAGATGGGAACGATGGTGGTAATATTCCCATGGTGCCTCTCCTATCATCATTGACTGAATGATTCCTTCGTCTGTAGAATGTACATGTGACCAAGGATCTAAAGAGGTGCCATATTCCTTAGACCTATATATCCAAACACTCGATGAGTGTTGATTTGAGTTTGCCCCCCAGGCCAAGAAAATTGATTGCTACAATATTTCTAAAATTGCAATGATCCATGATGACAAAATGTTTGGGAATCTTCTAAATCTTTTAGATATAGAAGATATCATATTGCAAGTTCCCACCGTGGCCATTCCACCAGATTGTTTGGAGGCGGTAGGAAAAATGTACTCATCAATGTAGGGTCTTTTAGCAGGCCTACTCCGATATTTTGAAGTGATTGAGAGCTTCCGTGGATCATCAGAATGCTTCCCGTAACTTGCAAACTGTTGGGAAGAAAGGTTTGTTGGTCGACGATTGTAATTCATCCTTGAAAAGGAAATGTTATCTTTCTGAAGTATGTCGACGCAACGGCAGCCATAGCGTAAATCCAAGGCCTCCCCAGTAGGATGTTGTAATCGAGGTTTCCATCGATAACTTCAACATCAATTTCTACTATATTGCCCCTAGTTCAACTTGCAAGTTACTTAAAATCCCGTACGGGGTGTATGTCCATCCATCGAATGCATTTAGCGTCGTTGACGATCATGACAAGGGTGGTGATCATAAAGTTTTCTAGCAACTCATTGACATAATGCAAGTAGATTCCCCCTCATCAATAATTGTTCGATGAACAGTTTTGTTGAGGGCTTTCACTTGAATGAGGAAAGCGAGTTGAGATGGTAACTGAGGTTCATATCCTTTATGATTAAAGGCCACGAGATTGGAATCCGTTGGGTCAATCCCACCTATTGCTAATAATAGAGCCTTCTTTCGGGAGGGGCAATTTTGTAGTACCTCAAGTGTTGACATAGCGGACGGTGATTGGGCTAGGTCCTCTACTATATTATAATTCTATGCTGCTTTGGCACAAGGATTAAATGTTGATTTGTGTACTACTCCCTTTGCCGACTTTATCGTTAGCTCAGGAATGATGATTGGCATAACTTTGGTTGAAGTTGTTGTCGACCTACTAGGTTGATCAGTAGCCATGTTGTTCGACATCTGTGGATTCCCGTAATCTTTATTCCTTGTTGATATTAAAGAATCATTTTGTTGTTTCGAAATGGACAAAATAAGAACTTGGGACGGGGAAGAATTGTTGCTAGCAACCAAATTGGTTTCTAGGTTTGGAAATGGATCAGTCAATACTACTGAATTTTTTGAATTCTTAAAGAATTTCTTAATTTCAGCTTTATGTGGACAATTTCTTGTCCAATGATCCTCATCGCATATCTGACACCCTGAAGGAGGTTTCCTTTTCCCAAAAGGGTTTGTAGAAGATTTTTCAAGAGACAAATCATCCTGATTCTTCTTTTTCCCTTTCTTTTTCTTCTTGCCTTATGGTTGCTTCGGTTCTTTGCCTTTGTCGATTGACACAACATTAACCTCCAAGGCAAGAAGTTCTTCATTTTCATTTTGAGAGGAAACTATGCGGACTTTATTAGATGTAGCCTTTATGGTTTTCGTGATTGTCATTCCTACCACGCCATCACTGGCATGAGAGTCTTTGTTTGATTTACAAGGAGGAGGAATGGAAAACTCTAGTCTAGGAGCATCAAGAATTTTTTTGTAGAGCGTGCCAGACTGAATATAGATCAAGTCCAGATATTGTGCACGAGCAATGACTTGCTCTTCAGTGATGACTCCTCCCTTAGACACATATATTGTAATAGAAGGTAACAATGACTTAATAAACCATTCAGCTAGCAGCTGATCAGGGACATATGTTTTTACCATTCTACAACGATGCCACCACTCATGAATATGATTAGATATGTCAGTGGCTATCGTCTGCTTGAAATTCGTAAGAAGCTCCGTTCCTGTTTCGTACCTTATTGGTAACTGAAAATGGGTTAAAACGGTGGTGGCAAGGATGCTGAAGTTACTGAATGAAGCTCTAAGTAATTTGATGTACCATTTCGCTGCCGAACCAGTTAACGTTCGCTGAAAAATGTGAAGCCTAATCAAATCATCATTGAGAGTGTTGGATGAACACCACAAATGAAAGGTCATCACATGATTCGATGGATATTCACACAGATTTCCATTGAATTTAGGAATATCTGATGGAAGTTTATGAGGAATCGCCAGCCACCATGGGGCATTAGCAATTGTATCGTTTGTTAGCCAATTTAGATTTGGTAACTCTGAAGTTGCCACGAAGGGCAACTGTGGATTCAGGTTCGGCGAAGCATACCCAGGATAAAATGGGATTGCCTGAGTAGTGGGTATTTGCATACCAGCATAATGTATTTGATGTTGATAACCTTGATAAGGTTGATGGGTATAACCATTATGATATGATTGATTTTGACCATTTTGAATATACGGCTGCCCATTACCTGCAAAGCTTTGTTGCTCAGGTCCTCGATAAGCTTGTTGGAATTGCAGTTGTTGATATTGTACCAACCATGGTTGTGAAGCCATTTGCTGTTGTCCAATACTAGCTATCTGACCAAGATGAGGGGTAATAGTACCCGTTTGAAACTGAGCTGCTCCAGTTAAGGAGCCACTAATCGATGATTATGGTTGTGTCGTGGAGACAAGAGGCTGTTGTGTTACAACCTGAGAGAATTGAGGTTGGCATACAATAGGAAATGCTTGTACTTGTGACACCGTCACAATAGCCGATGTAGTGGGGATATTCGACACAGGTAGACTTGGTTGCATTGAGTATACAACTCCTGGTTGTTGAGACAGTATTGGCATCCAACCACTGGTTGTGATTCCAGCTTCACCTAAATTCTGTTGTGAACTCTCATATGGTTTTTCTCCCAGAGGGAACAATGAAAGGGCATACTGCCCCCCATACAGCGGCAATCAGTGCTCAGAGGAAAGATTGGCCCTTGGACACTGTTCTGCCAAAATTGATACTATTGCAAAGGATCAATTTGCTGAGACTCAACATAAGAAATTCCAGATATTATTCCAGATGAACAAACGGTAACAGACCATATTATCGAAACAGTCCCTGGGTGGACTTCCTCTAGCAGTTGAGAGCTAGTTGGGACAGATGGTATACCAACGAACATTGTCTGAGTGCCAACAGGAGGTTCTGCTGCCGCTGTATCAGATGACACAGTCCTAGATGTCCATGGTTGTCCAGACATATTGAGTCTATACAAAATACTTCCTAGCAATAATAGAGGAACTTGTGATGAAGGCAGACTATCTTCTGAAGTAGAAGGATATAGGTGGATCCCAGTTCCAAAATGCAAGGGAGTACTCGATAGAAAATCCTCCGTAATTTCTTCAATAGCAATCAGTCCAGGAAGAAGAGGTAAATCGTTACGTCCGTAAAATATCTCTGGTGCCAAAGAAGGTATAGACTCTGTAGCAACAGGTACTGGAGGGGCAGCACCTTCCGAACCAATCCCAGACAGAGCTAGTTCAGGAATAGAATTGTTTACCGTTACACTAGAATCAGTTCTAATGTCCTCTTGTAACTGCGGAACTTCTTTTGTAGGGGCAGGGATACCACAAATAGTTGGAGTAACTAGAGTCTCTAAGGATGCTGAAACACAAGCTTCAAAAAAACCAGGAGACTTTGACCCAGTTAAACGAGTTCACTTGGCCTAGAATGGTTTCATTTCCAGAGTCAAAGATGGTTAACTCATTAGTCTCCGCAAACGATGGGATTTTGATTGACTTTTTTCCACGATTGCAGATTACTTGATCAACTCAAAATAAAAAGGGGGAAATGATATTCCGAATTAAATGAATTTTATGACGCTTTGACACAACTCACTTTTTCAATTTTTAAGAGTCGAGAAAAAGTTAAAGATGACTCTAGTCGCCTTCGATTTTTAATGATCCTGAAGTGACAAGTGCTCAGATGGACCTTTTCTTTTAAGGAGTCTGAAAAGGAAAGAAAGAGACTACTTTGGAAATCTAGAAAGAGGGATTACCAAACCAATCACAAAACTGCAGAATACTTTTTATGGTACGGTAGTCAATCTTCTCGAATGTTGTGTTCAATGCATTGCAATCGATAGGGCAGTAAACACTGCTTCCTAAGGATAAAGGATATAGGCTATTGTGGTCTCCCAATATATACTCGACTGTACGTGGGAGCACAAGTCCATACTGGCACTTATCGTCTCAAAGAGGAGGAATCACCCAACCTACGATCAAAGCGATAGTTACTAGGCTTTACGACACCAGAATACGTCTCTAGACTAGACTTCTAAATGTTGTGCGTTAAGTTCCAAAGTGTTTTTATGTTCATTGAATTTATTTTAGAGTTGATCTTTCTTAAGAAGTTTTCCTTTAAGGTTCACCACGTGATGTAGATATACAATTCCTAAATATGCAGCCTAAGATGATAAACAGTCATTTACTCTTCTTTTTGCAATGAAAATCCTAGCTACTAAGGAAAGAGAAATGAAATTCTTTCAACAGAGTAGAGAGCACACAGTAGATGCACTGTCCTAAATCAGAATCAATAAGTAGTCTAAATGCAAATGAACATACATGTATTTGTTTTCCTCTTTCTTAATGTGTGAATGAAAAAAAGAATGTTAAGTACAAATATGAATTATCTTTTATTTCAAAGCGACAATACTAACAATTTTCTTTTCAAAAAATGAAAGGAAGACAAGAACGACACTTTGCGATTTTGAATTGAAAACTGCTTTCGACACTTGAAATACTATTAGTTTGGATCAAATACAAGAGTTACAATGTAATCGAATATGAAAAAGAGGAGGATTCGTTTCTTTGACTGAAAATGACACTTGCGACACTTTCAAATCAAAAGATGACAGTTCGATTAAGCTACTATTTGTAAAGGAGAACTGTAAATGGTGAAAAATACATAAAAACATTCACAATTCTTTGTACAATGGAAGTTGAATGATGCAAAGGAAGGGAGTCTCAATAGTGGTATACTGATCATAGACAGCAAAACTCCTGAATAAAGCTGAAGAGAGTGAAGAAAAACCAAAATCTGGGGGAAAAAACAGTCTTATCTGATCATCGCACCTGTAACATAGGGAAACAAGGATGAATCTCACCTACAACACACGGGAGGTGCGATGCATCTAGACTATCAAAAGGAGATAGTGCGATGGTCCAGGGACGAGACTTTAACTTGGTTTTTCGTCACACTTTGCAACTTAGTTTAGGGATTTAAGTTGAGCTAATGATAGTCAGTAAATACAAAACATAGGGGCTGATCTAATGAGTTTACTTGAGCCACCACCAAGGCACTTAGGATGTTTGCAAGTCACATGTTTAATTCATAAACTAACCTGGAGATTGACTAAAGCAGCGTTTATCTACTTTGCAGTTGCATAGCAAAAGTAATTCGAAGGCTAGCTGGCTTAACTTCAGGCTCCGTCTGTAGTTTATAAGGTAAACAAACTAGAAACAAGCAAACAAGCTATTCGCTACCCAGCAGATTCACCATTTTGTTATCGGGAAAACTAGTGTCCATTCAAAGCTGCTAGTCCCACTAGGATGGGTAGCTATCTTAGAAACAAACAAACTAAAGTCACTTGTGTTTTCCTTTATGGGAAGTAGATGAGAGAGAAGCAGAGAGTACCAACCTCAGTCTTTCGCTTGGCTCCTTGCTTTTTTCCTCTCCCCTTTGACAAATCTTTGCCGCTCCTTCCTCACTTGTCCTGCTTCAAAGAACACCTATAGAGTCAAAGCAGCATAATACCATCAAAGCATAGAGATATACAATCATAAGAAATATAGGATTAGATATATATTGACCATACACATGCATATATAAACTCAGAAATACAAGAATATGGAGGAAAACTCAGATAGCTTTATTGGTAGAAAGAGCAGAAGAGAGGATTACAACCCATTGATCTAACCCAGTGCCATCCTCCCAGAATGAAAGCCCTTCCTCACCTCATGAAAAGCTAGATCACCCAACGCTATGATGTTCCACAAAGAAACCAACAACACTTCCTTACAAGATGCAAAATTCCAGTCTCTGGATCTCTAGGATGAGGGATCCATATATAGATGTTTGTAGGTGGGTGAGTCAGCTTTTGGGTTTTTGATTAGTGTCATTTCTCTGATAGTTCTCAATTCCACTTGGAGATTTCATGATCTCTTACTCGTCCCTGGGCAAATTCAGAGAGGCAAGTGTCACAGGAGAAGTTTCTGGAAGATTCCATGATCATCCATCTTGCAAACTGTGTCTGCCATTTGTATACTCTCGCACATCGCACACCATAGAAGGGATTTTTAGTATGCATCACACCCGCCATGTGCATTAGGTGAGAAGCATCGCACTTTGACCATGGAGCAGGTGATATGGTCTAGTTTTCATCAGTTCTGAGCAGTTTTTCATGGAGAACTTCTGGGAGATGATGTAATCAGCTGACCTTGTTCCTTTAGGGTATGAAACAAAACTTTTAGGGACTTAGAAGCCCTTGGTTTATGGACATATAAGATTGGGGTTGCAGTGCCCAAATATGTCTATAACAGTTTCCCCCTAAAGCATGAGGTCGTAAATCTTTTAATGTCGTGTGAAATGCTTTATCATGAGGATCCGAGGTTTTTTCGCACTGGAAGGTGACCTATAATAAGATACAATACAATATATTATCTTCATTATATTTTCATGATCTAGCTGAGGTAGGCATTCCCATGCTCAGCTTTTATAAACTCATTTTCATGTACATAAGACAAACAACCATTTGTATGGCAAACTGATGATTCTGGTAGAGCCATCATCCTTTGGCTTGGATGATTACCTGTGCAGCTATGAAGTACATTTGACGTTTTTATTCTCCTAAATATATCGCAGCCCAGATGGATGAAACTAGATCCGGGGTCTTCAAACTCGTTCAATCTTTGCCCAAATTACAAGTTAATCCATGTGAAAAGATGTTTTAAAGTCGAACATGGAAAGACATCGCTTGATTACCAGCCAATGATGTAAGCTGTTAATAGGCGCAAGAGGAATCACCGATAACAATAATGACCCCTGAGGTACTGCAGTACAATTCACGTGGTGTGAAAATGGGACTTGGCGTCGAACACCACGGAAAATCTTTCGGTTGAAGGCCATTGTTGTAAACCTGTCGCTGGAAGTGAGAAACTTGCCATTGAGGCATGCGAACTTCAAAGTACTGAAAGGGTTGTTCCTAAGTCAACTTCTTGGTTAATGAGCTGATGTCAACAAGAAGTGGCACGTTGTAAGAGGGCCTTAATGAATCCCACATCTACAACACGAAATGGAGCAAATGATTTTGTGGAGGTGAAAACAATCTGATGATACAAGGTTCAGGGTGGCGGTCATGAAAGAATGAAGGGTGAAGGTATTGCAGCGGATGAGACACAAGCTGGGTTGATGAATTCTTTGAGCGACTTCTCTTGAACATATCAGTGACACTGAAATGGATTGGTAGCATTAGCCCTAAAAATGGATGGTACGGTGGAAAAATGGTGATATGACTGGTGAACGGAATAACCCAACTCGACTCAATCATGGTGATGGAGTGAAAGTGTCATGTTCAAGAGCGACTTGCTACCAATAAAGTTTCTTCAAGTTTTCTTCCCAATTTTTCCCCAGTCATTTCTGACTAGTACCTCTTTATTTTTGTCAAGCTTGAGGAGGATAACATATGCTTGTTCTATAATTTTCCCTTTGGGCAAACCCGTCGCTATGTTTTAACGAGCCTAGCGACAGTGAAACTTGCTCTTTTTTTCATGGACAAGTTTGTCGCTATTATTTTAACAACTTTAATGACAAATATAACTTGATCCTTTTCAATTTTAGAGAGTCTGAAAAGAGTCGGAAAGAAAACTCCATTATTCCTTTTTCGTAATATAATCCCTTAAGTCCGAAAAAGTATAAAATAATACAAAAGGGATGAATTTTCGATAGTTTTAATGAGATGAACAAGGCAAGTGCTCAATCTTTTTGTGTAATGATCCCTCAAGTCCAAAAAGATTAAGATCTAGAGGAGGGATAGCACTTCCGATGGCTTTAATGAGCTGGAGAGGCCAATTGCTCGACAATCTTTTCATATTTTACGAGTCAGACGAAAAGAGCTTAAAGGAGACCTGTTTTTTGAGGAACGAGTGATATTTTCGGGTAGCAGCTCGTTCTAGGTGAGGCTTGGAACTTTTCAATCATGGCAGTGTAAAGAAGATGGCTAACAGAATCACTCATCGCAGTTGTTCCTCAAAAGGGGTAAACAATCAAATGGAGGCGTATGATTGGCTAAAAAAGAGTGGAGGTGATGGTAAGAACACGACCAAGGCCCCAAAGCTGATGATAATGCGATCGAAATGGTTATTTACCGAAGGTGGGTTCATTTTTTGATGAGTTTAAAGTCTGGTAGAACATATGTTGATTGCTAGGTTTATTTTTTAATGAGCTTGAACTTCGAGTAAAACTACTTGTGGCGGGTTTATTTTTTAACGAGCTTGAACCCTGCAGTAACACTACTCGTGGCCTGGTTCATTTTTTAATGATCTTGAACCATGCAACAACATATGCTCAGGTTCGGTTTCATGTTTACACAAGCTTGAAACAAAAAACTATGCATGTTATATGTTCGCATGCCCCCAACATAGTGACGCAAATCAAGATGCATGCCCCCCAAGCTTCATTGCATTCAACGAAGTGGTTGGAATGAAGGTTTACCTTCGAGATCTTTAGAAGACTCGACTTGGAAAGGGAGTTGTTTCATTTTTTAATGAGGTTGACACAGTAAAAGAGCTATCCTCATAATCCACCGTATTTACAGTATTTAATAGAAAATCAAAAACTGAAGGATGATTAAGGTTGCTTGAATAGTCTTCATGGTAATCTGGAAGATGGGAATGATGGCGGTAATCTTCCCATGGTGCCTCTCCTATCATCATTGGCTGAATGATTCCTTTGTCTATAGAATGTATATGCAACCAAGGATCTGAAGAGGTGCCATATTCCTTAGACCTATCTATCCAAACACTCAATGAGTGTTGATTTGAGTTTGCCCCACAGGCCAAGAAAATTGATTGCTACAATATTTCTAAAATGGCAATGATCGATGCTGTTAAAATGTTCAGGAATCTTCTGAATCTTTTAGATATAGAAGATATCATATTGCAGGTTCCCACTGTGGCCATTCTGCCAGATTGTTTGGAGGTGGTAGGGCAAAAGTACCCATCATTGTAGGGTCTTTTAGCAAGCCTACTTCGATATTTTGAAGTGATTGAGAGCTTCCATGGATCATTGGAATGCTTCCCATAACTTGCGAATTGTTGGGGAGAAAGATTTGTTGGTCAACGATTGTAATTCCTCCTTGAAAAGGAAATGCAATCTTTCTAAATTATGTCGACACAACAGCAGCCATAGCGTAAATCCAAGGCCTCCCCAGTAGGTTGTTGTAATCGAGGTTTCCATTGATAACTTCAACATCAATTTCTATTGTTTTTCCCCCCAATTCAACTTGCAAGTTACTTCAAATCCCATACGGGGTGTATGTCCGTCCATCAAATGCTTTTAATGTCATTGACAATCGTGACAAGGGTGGTGATCCTAAAGTTTTCCAACAACTCATTGACATAATGCAAGTAGATGCCACCTCATCAATAATTGTTCAATGAATAGTTTTGTTGAGGGCTTCCACTTGAATGAGGAAAGCAAGTTAAGCTGGTAACTGAGGTTCATATCCTTTATGATTAAAGGCCACGAGATTGGAATTCATTAGGTTAGTCCCATCTATTGCAAATAATAGAGCCTGCTTTTGGGAGGGGCAATATCAACTGTTAACCCGTATAATCTCCCCAGTGGGATGATTTTCTACTGATTCACTATCCTTAACTGAATCAAAGACCACTATAGCATAGGTCTCCCCATTCTCTCCCATGTCTATTTCGACAAAATTTTCACGTCTGACCCTAGGTCCAAGATAACTTGGTCCATTTCATATTTTCATATCTACATGGTGTGTCTCATCTCACGCCGAGTTCTTCCTTTATGCTTACCAATCTTTTTGACTACACATGATCCATATGTAGTGTTTTCCTTCCCAACACACTTATTGATCACCTCCTGCAGTCCCTTCACAACCTTGCTATCATGTAACAGTTTCATGCAGGTCTCCAAAAATGTGGTAATCATGACAGGTCCATTTCTTCAGTCGGCTTCTCTTCACTCCCTAAAGTAAAGGCCTCAGCAAAGTTTTTCTTTGCTTTCATAAATTTCTCTTTCATGCATTCTAGATCAAACCCGGTCTCCTTTTCTGGTGCTTTGCAGACCCTCTCACGTTCTTCCAGCTACTTCTCCTTATCTTCACCAGTTGTTGCTCCACTTCACAACTGTTTTGGAGAATTTGGTATCTACGGATAAATACTAATTCCCTAGATAAGTAGCCATATCTATAACAACAGTTTAAAGTATTTTAGTCTTTCCCTATAAGCAATAGATAAGATGAGAAGACCTACTTGTAGTTCCACTTTCCTCTTGCCTCCTTTGTATCGATCCTTTCGCTCCTTCCCTTACTTAATACGCTTGAGAAGTACTTGTAAATATAACAGAAAAAAAAAAAGAATCGATCAAAGCAAAAGATATATTGAATATAAGTGAATGGAATCAGATACATTTCACACATATAAGAATTATAAAACAATACAAACATATGGGAGAAAGGTTCAAACACTTTATTACATAGAAGAAAGAGTTACAACCATTGTGTCTGACTCAAAGTCATTCCTCCAGCTTGGATCCCATGCACATCACATTAAAAGCATGACAAACTTGTAGCATTACAATACCATCTTCAAAGCCAAATCTCATAGCAACATTATCTCCTTACAATTCAACATAAACCCACCCCTGATCACTTAGATGATTGGTCAATTTATAGGGAGATGAAGGAGGTTTTGTCATAAATGGTGGCATTGAATGGCCTTCCATACTTAGAATTAGTTCCATGGAGGAAGGGATGAGAGGATAGGATGTGTCATAACTCATTCCTCATCCATGTGTGAGCTCATAGGAGTTGATAAGTGAGAGAAACTTCTAGATGACTCCAAAAGATAAGAATATTCCCCAAACCATATGTGAATTTTGCTCAAACTCGCCTATCACAGGTGAAAGGAAGCCTAAGTGCTCTGCAGAGCACCCTGGCATGGACTTAACTGCTCTACAATGCACCCTTACATGGGCCTATCTGTGCTGGTCCCTCTAGAGGCCATTTATGGATGTCTTTAAGTCATGAAATTTTCTGGGAAGGAGGCATTCATAGGGGTGACTTGTTTAGGGCATGTAGCAATAGAAATTAGGATTTGATGAGCCCTAAAATACTGATCTGGATGATGGGATTGACGTGCCCAAATGGATCTATAACAACTGACCCCTAAGGCATGAAGTAAAAAAATGTCAATGTCGAATGAAATCCTTTATGATGTGATGAGAGGTATTGAACTGTAAGGTGACCTGCATCAATTACAATACATATATCATGTTCTTTTATTTTTACATGAATTTCTGAGGGAAGGCATGTTGGGTTGTGTTATATTCTTTCCATGACCAGCCTATGTAGTTAACAAGGAGGTTAGAAGCGGGGCAGAGCCCCCTCCTTCACTGTGCCGAGTGTGTAGTGGGGGGAGTCATAGGGGGTTTGAGGGGTGCAGGTAACCCCACTCTATGGGGTCCAGGGCAATGCCTTGGAAAATTTTGGTTGTGGACCCTATGTTAGGTTGGAAGGACCCACCTATGGTTTTGTGCATGATTTTTGCACATGGTTTTGGACACAATGGTTTTTGGTCCATGGTATTGGATGCTTTGGCATGTATTACCATGTATTGTAACGTTGAAAGGAACATAATTAAAAATCAAGATAGTTTGGTACCATAGCTATTTTGGCTTCAAGAGGACGCCTTTATTACTGAGGGGTTTCTCTTGGGCCTATGGTAGATCCTTTTCAGTGGGAGATCTACGAGATCGATTCTGGAGGTGAAAGAAGATGTTGAGTAGTGGAAAGATAAAGATCAAGAAATTTAATGGTCAGAGTTTTGAGTTATGGAAACTCAAGATGGAGGATCTATTGGTGGGTAAGATCCATGTATCATGATAGATCTGGGTACTAAACCAATGGGAGTGTTTGATGAAGAATGGAAGAAGTTGGATCGGAAGGCAAAGAGCACAATACGATTATGTGTCTCAGATTCAGTATTGTTGAATGTATCAGGGGAACCTACAGCAAAGGCTTTGTGGGACAAGTTAGGAACTTTGTACCAATCTAAGTCTCTCGTGAATAAACTGTTCCTACGGAAAAAGCTGTATAACATGAGGATGAAAGATAGAGACTCCGTGACAGAGCATATGAATGCATTTACTACTATGGTAAGTCAGTTAGCATCTGTTGATATTAAAATTTCAAATGAAAAGTGCATCAGTTTGTTGTGTTCTCTACTAGATTCGTGGGATAGTTTGGTTATTGCAATAGGTAGCAATGCAAATGCCTCGTAGTTTGATGAAATAGTCACATCCTTGCTAACGGAGGAGATGAGATGGAAAAATATGGAGAGCCAGAATGGTGATGCCTTGTCTGTACGAGAACGGTCACAGAACAAAAACAAAAATAAGTCATCGAGTGGGAGATCTAAATCTCCAGGAAAACTTGTAAAGGTGGTGTGCTGGAAATGTGGAAAGGAAGGGCACTACAGAAGGGATTGTAAATCTAAAGCTCTTGATAAATGAAGGCGATCTGATGATGCTCCCTCTACAGAGGTGAAAACCACCTCAGATGAAGGTGAGGATGTGTACATGGCTTCTTCAAGTACACATGCAAATCATGAGGCATAGTTGATTGACTCAGGTGCATTCTTTCACTTCACTCCCCATAGAGAGTGGTTTTGAAAGTATGAGAAATACGATGGTAGTGATGTATTCTTAGGAGAGGATAGGAAGTCTAGAATCATTAGTCGCTAAAAAGTAAGGTTGAAGTTTCAAGGTGGAAGGGTTAGAACACTTCCGAATGTTTTGCATATTCTTGCATTAGCCAGAAATCTAATTTCTGTAAGGAAGTTGGATGGTGCACATGTAAAAATAGTGTTCGAGAAGGAAACCTTCAAGATGGTTTGGGGAGCACTGGTATTGATGTGGGAAGTTCAGATTGGAACTTTGTACAAGCTTCAAGGTAGCATGATTGTTGATGAGTGCAACAGTTTTGTGGTTCCTAAAAGAGGAGCAAAAAATCTAGTGGTCTCTAGAGAGAAGACCATGGTGTGGCATAAAAGGTTGGACATATTAGAGAGAAGGGCCTTTGAATACTTCATGGTAAAGGTATGGTAGAATGTGTTGAGCCTCAAACTTACACTTCTTTACACAGCCTCCCAGCCTCTTTTTCCTATTCATTTCCCTATTTTGCCACTCATTCCCTCCATCAATTTGCTCAAATCGTTGTATTTTAGGAATTTTTACATGGTTTTCTAATTATGTTAATGACTGTGTTTGGTTTAGAATTTTGGTCCAAGGTGCTTCGTTTCCGCAGCTCATGCAGGGTTTACACAGGGTTTTCCGCAGCTGATCCCCGTTTCCGCAGCCAACCCCGGATTCCGCAGCTGTTTTATTAAACGCTATGTTCCAGGTGTCCTCCGAGAAGAAGAGCCAGATGGGCAAGTTCGTGGAACCAAGGACATGGTGTGTGTCCCTCCAGATCATCCAAATCAGTCATCCAAGCCCGTGGTCAACGAGGAGGCAACTTCGGTCAAACGGAGGTCATTGGCAGTGGCATGGCTCTGCGTGTTCTGTTTTAGAGCGCATGGGGAATAGGTGGCATTGTCCTCAGTTATGAAAGTAGTGGGAGACATAATCCAACAGCGGATTGAATGCCCACGATGACCGTTGCCTAGATCCGAGGACGTAGCAGGACTACGTGTTTCAATTCAGCTGTTTGACTTACTTAGATTTCGTTAAATTAGTTCATCTTCTGCAATTATAAATAAAGCGTCTTTGAACGCTGGACAAGTTAGTTGTTAGTTGTTAGCTGCTGTTATATACTTTGAACTCCCACTGTATTTTCCTATTTCATGCATAATACATAAGAAGACTGTTATTCCATTTACGCGCGTGATTGATCTTTGAAACGGCTGGAGTAGGCAGAGGGCCCCTGTTTACTAAAGGCCTATACAGTGTTTTTAGTTTCTCACATTTCGTTTTCTTATTTCATGTATATAATGCCTTTAATTGTTGTGTTTTAGATAGCTGTACATACAATTCCATTTCTACTTGTTTACATTTCTGCTCTTTTTCATGACTGATCAGTGTGTTATGCAGGTTTCTTAGGCGTGCCTGGGATAGTTTTATGCTTTTCTTTTGCACAACTAGTGATATGTGTGATCATATTGTCTATGTTGCTGACCTTCTTTGTTTTGCAGCCTTTATTTCATCATTATCATTTAGTTAATTTGCATATTTGCTTTTTGTTTGTAGATATCAAGTTGTTTATCTATTGATGGTCTCTTCTTTATAACTTAATATCTTTATTGAGGACCAAAACATCACTTAATACAGCTTGGTTTAGTTGTTCAGAAACTCACAATTGCTTGACTTGTTTTTAATTGTTTATCACATGATACATTCAGTTAAAAGGCAAGAGGTTAAGAAGAAGTTAAAGTATTTGTGACTAGTCTTTCTTTTAGATAGATTTACTTTAGTTTCACATTGCTTAGTGGTTATTTGACATAGATTCCATTTGCAT